>JAPYZJ010002919.1:0-19446 GCA_030522765.1 Ophioninae sp. B BG-2022a | reverse complement strand
CCGGAAAGTTCACTCGAAAAATGGCAAAAAAAGAGGCAAAGGGGTATGTATGGAAAAATTGGCAAAAATCGATGGTCCAACTTTGAAATTCTGCCAAAATCGAAAAATCATCGGATGTTAATTTTTCAACAAGCATTTCGTAGAGAAAATCGCAACGACGAGATTGCGCACAGACTGGAGTGCCAAATCCCAAAGGAAAAAAGTTATCGATGATTTAGTGAAAAAAATTATTTTGCCCCAAAAACCAAAAATGTTTTTTATTTTACCTGTTTTTTTTTTCGTCGGTCCATTCCAATTTCCCCCAAAACCCAAAATTTCCGTGAAAAAATCGTTAAAAACTTCTGAAAACACGATTTTTCCATGGAAATTTTGGATTTTGGGCGAAATTAATGGTATATTCGTGCTCAGAGGATCAAATTACATCAAAATAGGCCATTTAAAGAAATATTAAAATTCGAACATATTTTCGGATTTTAGGGCAATAAAAGTTTTTTCACTAAATAATCGATAACTTTTTTTCCTTTGGGATTTGGCACTCCAGTCTGTGCGCAATCTCTTCGTTACGATTTTCTCTACGAAATGCTTGGTGAAAAATTAAAATCCGATGATTTTTCGATTTTTGGCAGAATTTCAAAGTTGGGCCATCGATTTTTCCCAATTTTTCCATACATACCCCTTTGCCTCTTTTTTTGCCATTTTTCGAGTGAACTTTCCGGGAAAACTATAAGGGATATCGATACGATACCAACGGCATTATTCGAGTCAGGCAAAAACCTTTTCCAAACACACCAAATAAATGTCCATCGCATAGAAGAAGCCTACTCTACGACCTTTTGAAATATCGTGATTCCTGAGATTCTGGAAAAGTGGCCAGGGAAGACGAAAAATTTTTTTGTCCGTTTTTCAACTCTAAAAAGGTTCTATTTGATCGGAAATTTTCCACTGATTTTAGACTGAGAATATGCGAAAAACCTTTCTAGAATATGTTTTTCGACATTTTTCCCTTGTAACGGAGAGTTCAAGACGAATGAAACGGTGGGTTTGTCTCGAAGGCTTAAAAATGTATCGACACGGAGCTGCGATATAACACTGCAAACGTCACGAATAAAAATGTGATTTGGAGGCTAAGCCCGCTGAAGGGGCGCGCCTGATTGGCTGCCTTAAAAAATGAATAGCAATTCAGGGGTTGAAACGCTGACTCGAATGGAAATGCTTCGATCCGGAAATAAGTGCGAAGGAATTCGGTATAGGCTCGAATGAGCGAATTACAACGGCTGTACCTAAACAATGACGACGCTGACCTCTCGGGCGAAACGTTATTTTTTTCGGTGCGTAGGTGGGGGGTGGCTGCGGGTTCGCGCACGAACCGACTTCCGGAGTCTTTGCGTCGTCGCAACTCCCGAAACGATCCCCGGAAACCGCGAAGCTTCGAGTTCCCGAATCGCGGTAGTTCACTTGATGAAACAAGAGTTGCGTCGCGCGCTCGTCAAACGCGCGCTTTCGACGAATCACATCGTCCCATCGAAATCTCGTCGGAACATCGTTGAAGCGCAACGACTCGTATTACTCGCTCGTGCTCTTATTTTCAATAGCTCACCGAACGTTATTCGGAGCGTTCGATTCTCGATCTCCGCTCAAGTTGCTAATAAATAATTGGCTAAGCTTTGCAACGAGTCATTGCGGAAGGCCACTGAACAAATTGAAGAGAGACCAACTTGTTCGATTCCGACGCAAGCGCGGGTGTGAGCGAGCGGCAAGGCTCGAGAGACAAAAAAAAACAACTAAAAAGCCCACGCCCCGTACGGAAGATGAAAATTTTGGCGGTTTTCGATTTTTCAGAGAAACAAACCGATTAATCGCGAAAGAAAGATCGATCCACTCGTCCGATCGTTTTTCGAACGTGTGGATTTCGAGGGCGGCTGTGAACAACGAGTTGTGCCAGTCAACGATTCTCTTGTCCCGCGAAGCACGTCACGATAAAAGATACTCGTTGAGCAACTAAATAAATTGCAGCGTGACTCGTAAAAAGCGCGTAGACTTTTTCAAGTTTTTACTTGCCGATTCGTTATTTATCGTTATTTGTTTCGAATCGTCGACAAAGAAGCCTCCAACTTTTTAGTGAAACGGGGAAAAAAGTGGTTAAAGTTGCGTGGCGCGTTCGGAGTCGAGGACTCGAGCGAGACGAGTCTGTCTTGGGGATTCGAGTGACTCGATTAGCCGCGATCGTACGGAAAGCTTTGGACGGAAGACCCGCCAACGGTGAGGTCACGACGAAAAGTGGAACAAGTAGAAACCTCGCTGCGTTACCGACCTCCTTACTACTTATCAGCGAACTCTTCGAGAGGCAAACTCGCGCGACGGTGAAGAACGAGAATCGTAGACGACGCCCCGGTACTTATCAGTTTACCGAGCAATTAAATATTTGATCTCAAAAACGATTTTCACCATCTTACAACGGAGTCGCGTCGCGTAAATTTGTACGCGTGCGCGCGAATAATTTGCGCCTCTTGTAGAAAGTAGACTCTTTTTTCAACTAATAATTACGTAATATCCGATTTGATTGATATCGTACGTTGCACTTCGATCATCGAGTCGAGTAATTTTGGCTGATCGCGAAAACTCAATTTTCACGCGATTCGTCGTTGGAACGGGCGTCGCCCTCGTCTCGCCGAAATCCACGTCGAGTTATCTTGGAATTCCGGGCACGGTGCGAGAGGCATACTATTCCAGCTGGATTCGCGATCGAGCCGGTTGGCCCGCGGTGAAAATGATTATTCAAACGATCCGTATCGAGTCGAACTTGGCGCGGCCGGTTTTTACGGCCGGTATTAAAAACAAGGAAATACGAGTCGGTTGAGAGTGTTGGACGCGAAACGCCTTGGCGACAAAAAAAAAATCGAGTCGCTCGAAAGCTACCCGAGATGAGAATTTTGAAAAAATGGATTGAAATGTAAATGGAAAATTTCGATCGAATATGGCGGGTTGAAATTTAAAGAATCGTAGCTTCGAACGAACCGAGCGATCACCGTTTCATTTGCCGCTGAGGAAAAGCGTCGGCTCGCTCCGAAATCGCCGCCTTCTAAATATTTTAGCCGTGCCGTCAAATTTTATCTCAAGCACGAAAGGATGCAAACTCGCATCGAGATCCAACCGTTTATCGAATTTCCATATCGGATTGAATTTTAGCCACGCCGCCCACAAGGGGAAGGGGGCACGACGAATAATTCCATGTAGCCAGTGGTGGTGCGTCGGTAGATCGACGAACGCCTATCGATGGTCACGAATAAATTCACGTAGGTGAATCGGGGACGCGCGCGGTGTCGCCACGATTGCGATAAACGGCAAATTATCGAAAAGTACGGTACTAGAGGGGCGGCAACTGAGAAAAGAAAAGAAAAAGAGGCAAAGAGTATCGAAGGAATCGGGGGGGTAACGCCTTCCGGAGTCGACGGGGTCCGTCGCGATTTTTCGCAATGACCCATATGCAGCTGACACGGCTGAGATAGGAAGAAATTGAGTGTGGACGAGGACACGTACGAGACGTAGGTACGCGCAGACGGGTGTACCTCTGCCTCCTACGATGCGTCGTCGTCCCCCACCCGAGAAACCTCGGAGCGCTCGTGTGGGGCACACGTATAGACGCGCGGCGTGTTCCTCGCTCTCACCTGGCTGGCCGTCCGTCGAGTCGTCTCAGCCTCGGTACGCGGTGCAGTCTCCTCGGGTCTCCGCGCGATCGGATACCGAGAGAGCCCGGCTGTAACACGCGTGCATCCTCTCGTGCGCTCGCATCGCCCACCTCCCCCGTGTACCCCGTGTCCCACCCCGCTCTTCCTCCTCGCGGCGCCTTTATTCTTTTTTCTGTTTTTTTCTTCGCATCGTCCACTCGTTCGAATCGATCTCGACGGTCTCGCGGCCTTCTGGGCAAAGTCGGTCGTGAGAAGCGGAGAGCGAGAGACGGAAAGAGAGAGGGAGAGAAGAGCCCAGGAGGTGTGCGTACCCGGACTCGCAAATTTCCCCTCACGCAAGAGATTCTCGTCCGTCGCCTCTCCTCGTGACAGTGACGAGCGAGAAGAAGGAAATACGCGGCGAAACTTGCGTTCCACCGATCAGTGAGGATCGAACGCGTACGCGCACGCGACGCACATAATTTTCACGTTTCGAACCGATGGTTCGACGCGTCACCGGTCAAGAGCGCGTGAAAACAATCATTCGACGAGAGCCTCGCCGTATGAGCCTCGCCGTATGAGCCTCGCCGTATGAGCCTCGCCTCACGGCTCCAAAAATATACCATTCGGCGAGTTTTATTTTCAAAAAAAACCCAAACCAAAAGTAACCGTGATTCTTTTCATCGTTTCAACAATTTTTAACCGGAAAATAAACAACGATCAATAGTCTTTAACGGCAAACAATAATAACATTTTCTTGGTGAAAGGTAGATACAAAAATGTTTGTTAATAAATTCAAGGCCGTAATTGCCGCTTAACGATCCTCCGATCCTTCCGATTGTTTTTGCCTCGAACCGCCGTCGCTCGCCGCCATCGGCGTTCAAAGATCAGAGTTATTCTCTCGATTCGCGTCTCCTGTACGAACGATCGAGCCTGCTCCGATGAGATTTTAAAAATTCGGCTGGCCGATCCATTTATCAATTGAGCCCGAGTCGGGCGCCCAATTGCGCGTCACATTTATTACAGTCCCACGGTAAAGTATTACGTATTTGTTCGAAAATTTGATTTGATTTTTTTTAACGCGCCGCGGGCCCTAAATTATTCGCGCGTATCGGGAGCGTTCGGAATACCGACGTCCGTAAATAAATTTCATTTGACGCGTTGTCGCACTAATTTTTCAAGTATCACCGCTGTCGCCGAGTACGCGAAACAAAAAAAAAAAAGAAAAAAAGAAAACGAAAAATGTTCGTCCAAACACAATTGAAAACAAGGCAAAATACTTGGCCAGACGTCATCCACGCGTACGCGCCGAAAACACCTCTTTATCTTGATCTCGACGTACACGTATCCGCAACTGTGCAAACTCGTAAGTTTCGTTTAAAATAAATCCTGCTTGTAACGAGACGGGACTCATTTTTAACGACGGCGCGTCCGAGCTTTTTTCTTTTCCTTTTTCTTTTTCTTTTTCTTTTTCTTTTTCTTTTTCTTCTTCTTCTTCTTTTTAATCTAGACGCCGCGCAAATTTATTTCTTCGAGTATCGTTCGAAGAAGAAAAGGAATCATTAATTTACGGTAAAACAAATAAAACATCGGTCTTGTTGTTCCTCTACCGTTCAAAGATTTTATTTATCGCTCGAGGGCGAATGAATCTTTATTTTCCTGACATTTCCCTCGTATTTTCGTGTAAAAAAATGATCGACGAAAACGTTCAACGATCGAGTCGAGGGTTAACTCTGTGAAAAATACATACCCAACGCGTATCTCGCGAACGCTTCGGCCACCCTCTTTCCACCGAACCTGTCGATTGTCGGTCGAGCCACGTATTTCCGGTCTATTATCCGCGTTCGTGTTATCGCGATAAAAAAAAAACAAAAAAATCAACCGTTCAGTCACACGGCTGTGACACCGAGTTTTCAAGAGTCGTTCGATCAACCGCTAATGGTTAAAAATAATAAATTATTCACTCAATATCGTATAATAAATATGAATGATGAATCGTGAATAAAATAATGAATGTAATATTGATAATTCGATGCTTCGTTTAAAACGATACATTCAATTATGAATAAACGTAAAAAGTGAATTTAAAAAAAGTGTCGTCAGTGTTCCGACTCGACACAATTCGTTCGCGTTCGGATTTTTTCAGTATCTCACCGAATTGCGTAACGAGTGTACGTTCGATCGACGCTGCCGGACACTTCGATCAGGAATAATAAGAGCGGAACGCGAAAATTTTAAAAGTGAAATCCACAAGAGGCGTTATTCCGAATCGTCGTAATCTCGATCGTGATAATAATAAAAGTGAAGTGATCCGTGTCGAGTGGATGTCCATTTTCGTGCGTATCGATAACGCGACTCGCACGGGTCACGCGATCGGGCCGTTCATCAAGGATGCTGACTCTGATCGGTGGACTGATCCTCGTATACATCGCCTACGTATACTTCACGAAAAATGACGGTACAGATTGAAGAAAAATTCTTTACACTCGTTCACTCCGTCAACGTCTGTCCTTCTTCTTCGAGCGTTGTTCACGAGTCTATCTGAGAGCCGAGTATTGATAGGTTTTTTTTTTTTCATTGCGTCGATTCGTCAAATGGACTAATGATAAATAAGTGAAGCAAAAATGAAATGAAAATTCCGTGAAAATTGGAAGCACGCCCGGTTGCATAAAAATGAATGGATCCATCAGCGCCGAGCGCGATGGCGGGTCCGCTAGGAGGAGGGAATACATTGAGCGCGACGCGCTTCATTTTTAATATCGTTATTTCCCGAGTGGGCAACTCGGGTACTCCCGCCGGTATCGAGTTCCTCGCTTGACCTTTCGCCTGAGCTTTCGTCGCGGCCCGCGGCACCCTTTTCTTTGCAAAAACGTCATGTTTCGATAAAAATGAGGAACGAGACCCTTCGAACGGGGATTACGAACTCTATTCCGGGGTGAGGAAGTTTTTATCGATGAACCGTCCAATCTGTATGTTTTTGCTCAAATAAAGCAAGACCCATCGATGCAACGCGACACAACGGTCGAGTTGCCGGGCGAACTCGCCGTTCGACTCACCGGGAAATCGAGGCGCGAGGTATAACTGATATTTCCACAGCAGCCTGACCCCTTTTGTATGACAGGTCTGCATATTTTTCATCGTTTCGTCATCCGTTACAACCGAGATTGTGTGGAAAAAGAAAAAGAATCATCGGTCGATGAACGATCAAACGAGAAGCGGGTTAAAATTGGGACACGAGGAACGGTCCGTATCGATCGGATATCCCGAATACCTCTCCCGCGGTGCATCATCCAAGGGGAAACGATCTCTCGATAGGTGGAAGCCTCGCAACGTTCGCTAGGTTGATCCGTTTAGGCGGCGTGCTCGATAGGTGCGAGTTACGTCCATCGAAGCTTTCCCGGTAACGGGTGATAACGCGCGACTGACGCGTACGGACAAAACGAGACGTCCGCAATCGAGGCTGCCGCTAATTAAACGACGAGACTCGAGAAGCGCGGGTTACGGGCGAACCCGGCCAGACCCCTCAAATACACTCGTTTATTTACGAATGCTGAATCGTTACAACGAGCGTTCCCACGGGAGGTTACGTACAACTTTGTCTTGGCTGTTTGGCAAACGCGAAACTCTACTCGATGAGTCGCCACGCGTCGACTTCTCCCCGGTGTACAATTCCGGCAAACCTACCGAGAGTAGGTACGATTTCGATGAAAACAAGTTCGAGCCAGCGTCGAGCAGAGTATTTTCGCTCGCGTAGGTACCTTACATTTTTCGGTTTGACGAAGGGTGCGGAATTTGCGCGTTTCGCGTGACGCGTGCGCACCAATTAACGCGCGTCTCGCACAAAACTCGAGCGCTGAATTTCACTTTGACGAGGAAGGAGGCGTAGGTGCGCGACTCACCGCGAGAGTCGAAAGGATGATGCAAAGGTGCGCGTGGACGCGGCGCGACGTGTACGAAACGCGACGAGTTCCGGAGTATCGCGAAGACCCGAAGCTCTAGGTACCTACCTCCGTTGCCGGCTTTATCCCGCTCGTCTTGGAAAGTTTGCCGCAGACGCGTTTCGTCCGGTCTCGAGAGTCTCTCTCTCTCTCTCTCTCTCTCCGTTCCGTGGTGAGGCGGAAGTGCGGGAGAAACGAGGGGAAGCTGATAAAGCCGAGACCCCGATAGAAGATCGGGGTCTCGCTGAATCTGCATTTTGAAACGAGGCCCCGAGGTCGAGCTAACCGGATTCACGCGAAAGTAAACGAATACCTACCTACCCGAGGCGCGATTGGACATTGAGATTCTTCTATATCGAATACGCCTAGCAAAATAAATAGGTTTTCTCCCGCGAGAGTGCAATTAGCAAATTGAACGAGTCCTTGTCGCGAGTGAAAAATCCCGCGGGCAGCCGTGCAGCGGCAGCTCCTCCCTCCCTCCTGTCTTCTCAAACATTCACAAAAAATTTAGCAAAGAAATTGTATCGAACGATTCTTTACTTATTTTTATCCGTGCTATTCCCGGTGCGATGGAAAAATGATCGGGGCAACAACGGGAAATTATCAAACGTACGTCTATTCGCATCGCTCAAATATACGGATGCGAAGAAAAGACAATGCGATTATTAATTTCCGGTTGGCCTTGGAACGTGAGCCGCGACCCAGCCCCCCGTGCCGCTTATGCGCGATCGATCGACGAGCGTTAAATACAATAATCAACGAAGAGAAGAAGCATTGTTAGTTTTTGCGCGGAGAATTAGCCCGAAACGAACGTACGAGAAAGACGCGCAGACGCGTATGTTACAACCCCCTGGGCAGTGTCGTAGCTTTGTCCCTCGCGTCCCAACTTTGGAACGATCGTTCGAACGATTCGAGTACGAATCGTTGAGATCGAAAGCCGTGTGCCCGTTAACGAGGAGAATCGATTGGTGTCGCAGACAAGCCAGACAGCGACCGGCCGAGCACGGCTCGCACCGCGCTCCGAGAATTCGTCGAACGCACCGTCGAGGATGCTCGTAAACTTGCTCATCTCGGATCGACGGTGTCCGCCTCGCCGCGGGAGGAGCCCACCTTTTCCCACCAAGCCTACCGAGATCTTCTCGCCAGCGCTATTCTCAATAAAGTAAACGTATCGTTCGGAAAGATGAGGCTCTCGTCGCGTACGCGTCGCGTTAACCGAGCGCTCGTTTCGCTGCCGCAGGTCATTGAAGAATGTCAAAACGAGGGGATGGACGGCAGCGGGAACGTTCGTCGCGGATCGATCCGGTCGAAGCGCGCCACTCGTGAGTACACTTGTTTCAAACGTAAACGACGAAAATTTTCATGATCGAACGAGACCGCGGACTTCCCGCTTTCAACGTCCTCGCGTTCTTGATTCGCGTCTTTTGCGAATCGGCGGTTGCGCCTCCTCGATCGAGTTTACGAGAAAAATATGATACTTCGAAGCGTATTATCCGTAGATTTTCGTTGTTTCCGGCATTAGGAGTGGAGAGCTGTTTGTTGCACGGCTCGTGATTCGGTACTCGTTGCCGCGCAACGAGGCCTCCAATTTCCTGGCAAGCTCGTTCATTAGCAACGACCAGTCCAAACGTGTATATGCAATTTTCTTTGGACTCGTTGATTCGTGACGAGGTTGCGAAACTGGCGTATCTCGGTAAAGCAACGTCGGAAATGATGCATTTTATTTCCTATCCGTTGTCACGAGCGCCCGCGTCGCAATTTCGGATGTAGGTAACGTTACGCCTCCACCGACCTTCTCCGAGCGATTTTCCACTATGAAAACGTGGATTTTCGATGATCCGCTCGAGGATGATCTCGTTCGTCCGTTCAGCGGGGAAGAGTCGGCGGATCGTTCGTTCCCGCGCGCCGTTGGTTCAATAATTATTTGTCGGGCGCGGGTTTTCGCTCGCGTTCAAACTCGAATTGTTTCACCTTCGTCTCTGTACGGTATGGAACGCGAGTTTAAAAATGTCCAAGAATTGGGAAACGCGCGTTCCCAACGCTCGCTAGGTACGTACGGAAAGCTGTATAATTCTAACGGTCTCTCGATACGCATTGTTTGTCTCGTGCAGAGGAGGATAACGGGACCGAACTCGACCAAGGGATGGAAGTTGACGGGAGTTTGGTGCGTCTCGGACACGACGAATCCAGCAGCCGGGAGAACGGAGCGCGATCGAGAGACACTCGAATCCGCAAACGGCCCGTGTCTCTCAAGGTAATTTCGAGTAAGAACGGTGCGAATGGGAAAAGGTCGGTTCGATCGAGACTCGCGTTCGAAATACGGGCTGGGAAAGCCTCGTCTCGAGCCGCGCGGTGGGCCACGGACAATTTTTTATCAACCGACGATAACCCTATCCACCGAGCGAATCATCATTAAAAATTGAATGGTTGAAATCTAGTCGTTACTTGCCACGATGACGCGTCGAAGCTGAGGTTGCCGCGTCGATGAGTAGAGAAACGTTGCTCGGCGTCGACACTTTGCGCACAAGGATCAAGGTTGAATCGTACAAAAAACAAGATTGAAGAAGGAAAAACGACGCGGAGGTAGGAGGGTGTGGGGTTGGGTGGGCCGGAGGCGGGAGCTCGAGGAGTGCTCTCGTTGAATCTATTGCGCGTTGGAGAGCTCGTGTACGCTCCTAGGAGAGGATCGAAGAGGTTCGTTCGATCGCCCCTCGACTAGTGCGATCGGTCGGCACTTTACGCAGCTCCGACACCGGGAAGCGTATTACGCTCATTAGCTGCGTCCAACTTCGCACAGGATGTTCCCCGCCGAACGACGAGCCAACGGTCTCGGTCAACGGAGGAGACCGCCAATCGAGAAGCTTCCGTAACGCTCTTCGTATCGGTCGGACTTGTCTCGATACTCGACTGGCCACTCTCGCCGGGGGAGCCGATTGTTCGAGGAGCGATCTCTCGCTTCCGCCTTCCCAACTGACTTGCCAATTTTTTATTGACAACAACTGACGATCACTGTACAATATTCGTTGTCCGGTGGCAACTGTCATTGCCGAATGATCAATCGCCTTTCGATCGAACGATGAAAATGAAAAATGAAAAATAACAAACGATTTGGTATTTTCAACTCAAACGAGCAAACGTTTTCCAACGGTTGAGATAGTTTTGTTAAAGTCGTTCGAACGAATGAAATTGTTTGTCGATCGATAGAGTTGATCGAGGCAGGCGATAATAGCACAAAATGGAAATATTGGAACGAGTATCCGTAGCGGGTCGATCCGTCGGGCTTTGCACATATTTTCCAAAGTGGGCACGATCCAAAGAAGGACAGAAAGAAAGACTATCGGGAGGTTGGGTGGGCGTTACGAAAAATTCGATGGCCAAAATTCGATTCCACGTGAAACGGCTCGTGCAGTTGCATACGCGTACAGTCGCGTGCACGCGTACAGTGCCCGTCGATAATTGCGCGTTCGGGCTCTGTCGTTTCACCGAATGTAATGTCGTGCACGCGGATACCTACCTCCGCATTAAGACTTTTTTTGCTATCTTTTTTCGGTTTACGTAATTCGAAAAAAAATGCGCAAACGTAAAGAGTAGTTGGTACAGTTTACTCGTACGTCACGACGCGACGGGCGACGTTTTCCCGTAGTGGCAAATCCATCCCGTCCCAGAAGCGACTAGACGGCACAAACGGAATCCGATATCGTACACCGCGCGCAATTTCAGCCGCGTCGACGAGTGCACTTTTCGAGAAAGAGATAAAAAGATAATTCTTCATCCTCCGCTCGGCCGTTTCCTCGTGTGCGCTTCTCGCTCTTTCATCGTTTTCTTTGTTTATTCAAACGCAACGACGGACGCGCCCCAGAGATCAAAGTTGTCTCTTCATTATTATTATTATTATATTTGATAATTTGTTTAATCGGAACGGTCGTTTCGCAGTCTCGAATCGGTCAACCGATTCGAGACTGCACCAAGGTTCAGCCGTTTTATTTTCCTTTGCGACGGCGCAACGTTTGACCCTGGTACTAGCGAGGATAATGGCGCATTAGCAATTCGAAACTCATGACGCGTCTCGCGTGAGCTGAAAAACGAATAACCGAGACAATTGCACGGAAATTCATACTCCACAGATCGAGGAACGGATCGAGGAAGTCACGACGACTTTTGGATCGGACGAGGAGCTCGCTCGTTCCAAAACGAATTTACTGGATTTTAACAAGTCCCGGCGAGTACCGTTCCCGGAATTCGGTATGGACATCGTCGATCGTGAGTCCTTTTCCTTGTTTCTTTCTCTTTTGTTCGGAAGAGTCCGGTACGGTCCGTGAAGCCGATTTTTCAACACTCGAAACTCGGAGTGGACAAACAGCGGGCGCGAGTCGAAAAATAGTATGTAGGTTGCGGCACGATTGTTCAGCCGCGACCCAAAGACGCTATTTTTTTCTCGAATGCAGAAGCGAATCGAGTACGGGCTTCGAGTTATTTCGAATGAATTTGAAGGAACGTAGGTACCTACGATGGAGGGAGGGAGGGAGGGAGGGAGGGAGGAAAAGGGGGCGAGTAACAGGCGAGAAATGACGGGTTTCGAACGGACTTGCAGCTTCGCAAGATTCCTCGGACGAGAGCGAGGAAGAATCGAACGATTTGGGCCACGTGGACGTTGCAACGCCCGTCGAATCGTGGGAGGACAATTGGCTCTTTCAAAAACGAAAGCTGCAGAGCCGATCGGAGGCGGTCTCGATGCTAGTGCCAAATCCGAGCGCGGAGTACCGCGCGATGATCGGTGACAGAGACGCCGAGGATACCTCCGATCTCTCGGAATTCTCGGCTCAGGAGGAAGACGACGAGAGCGGCGAGGACGAGGACGAGTCGATGGAACCGCCCGATCGAGCCCCGCCGCAATCATCGAGAAACCAAATTCCCCCCTCCTCCTCCACCTCCTCCTCCTCGAGCGACCAATTATCGCGCGAAGGCGAAAACATCGAAGAATCTCGAAAAAATACTCGGTCAGCCCGCTCCCCCCGTACGAGCAAAAATACGAGGATCCTCGGCGGCGGCGGCGACGACGAGCCTCGTGGCGTTGATGAAACCTTCGAAAAGATAAATCCTCGAAATACGGAGGAGAGGGTGCGTTCGCTGGGAGATGGAGGCCCGGATCCTGACTTCCGTTTCCACGAAAATCGTTTCGATCCTGCGAGACGCGCCTCGAAAAATCCCGAAATACCAAAGAGCCCTCCCTCGTCTCCAACGAGAAATTTATCGATGCGCGACGCGTCGGAAATGGTCTCTCGGAGCGATATCCAGCCCTCGAGCGACGACAAGCTCATTTCCGTCGACGAGATCGACGGTCGATCGAGCCAAAACGATCCTCTTTCGAAAAATCTCAAAGATCGATTAATCGAGAAAATCGACGAAGCTCCGTTGCGCCGCGACGTCACCGAGAATTCCGCTACGACGAACGGACATCCCCGGGACATTGCGCGAGGTATGTTTCGCCCGCCGCTTTCTCCGCCGCTTTCTCCGCCGCTTTCTCCGAGATAAATATCTAGCCGCGCGTAGGTACTGACAAAAAACGAAAAGACCTTTTCAAAATCACTAGTTTATAGTCAATTTAAACGACAGCCGAGCGATAACTCACTTAATAATTCAACATGAAAATGTACAATTGAACGATTCGAGAAAATACAGAGCGTTCGTTCGAGGGACGTAGGTACCTACTGGTAGCGCGAGATTAAACAAACAGAGAGCGGAGCGTTGGTGAGGAGGTCGGCGGAGGAGCGGGCGGGCCCGGCACCTTCTCGTCGTCTCGACCCGGTTTCGACACGGTCGCGTTAAGTCGCGCACGCTCGTCCGCTCTTTTAAATTGCCGCCTCGCGGGCCGACTCTACGCGATCGTGACTACTCCGATCGATAAATTGGTACTCTCTCCCAAAAGTAGCCCCGAGCGCCGAGCCGAAAAATAACCAACTTGTACAGAGGATACCGAGTATTGGCCCCAACGAGGAAAAAGGCCCAACCGGGGGAGATGCCAGGGTCGTCGAAAAGTTCGAGACGCCTACGATCGGCACGGCCGCTGCGCGACTGGACAGGTTCGAAGCATTTTTTTTTTTTTTACAAAAAACAACATTCGACCATTTTGCAATCGTAGAGTCAATCCGAGGCGGCATCGCCTTCGCTCGGCTTTTCAAATAATGTATTCTCATTTTTTTGCGATAGCTGCATTTTTATTTTGAAGCGAGTCCAAGATTTTTTGGAGTTCTGAAACGTGCGCTGATACGACCGGAAATACGACCGGTTATGCAAATAAGATTTTAATGCTCATTGATATTGCAAGATTGAGAAATTATTGGGTTCCGCAGTCGGGGCCAAACTACAGCGAGAGCAGCCAAGGTTGTCTCGAACCCGGAAAATCTGACTCGGAGAAGCCTGACCGCCGCGGACATCGAATTGGCCACTCCACCACGGCCAGGTGACAACTCTCTCTCTCATTTTGGTCTCGATGTAAACGAGTATCAACGAACGCGACGAATAGCCGTATTTTCAAAATACCAATCGCAATGCCGTTCGACAGGTACGATCGCCGAGCGGGAGCACAAAAAGTGGGAAAACGCCGCTCCGATCGAAAATAATCCTTACACCGAGGAAAATATTCAGAAGAGACTACTGGAGAGACGATACGCGAGAAGATCGTCGTCCGATGTCTCGGGGTAAAATAACCAGAATTCGAGTACCTAACCGTTACCGAAGCTACAGTGATCCATCGAGCTTTGCTCGATGGAAGAGCCGATCGGATCATACGGAAATTCGATGAGACCCTTTGGTCCAATCGAATTTCGCGGTATCTTGAAATTAGCGTGTTATCGTTGACTTCAATTCGGTGGACGTTCGTACACACGAGATATACGCGAGTACGATTGATCTTTCAGAGGCTCGACAAAACTACCAACGAGTCCCAGCCCACCTCTGCAAATTATTTTTCGAGCGGCACGACCGGATTTCAAAAGGTAACGCTGATATCAAGGTTTCATTCAAAGTGGGTGTAATTCTTGGGAAGAAATCTCGAGCACCCCGAAGAAGGCAGAGTTTTGGAAAAACGAGTGTGAACGTAAAAGCATTGGTCAGTGACGAGGCGGCGCGACGCGACGCTGGAGTTTGCCTCGTTCGAGCGCTTCGTACAGGAACGACTCGAATACGCGAGGGAAAGAAAGGAGGCCTCGGTTAAGGACGAGACGAGAGACGCGCCAAGAGACTCGGTTGCGTTCGAACGACGCAAACTCGTACGTCGCAAAGATCATTGTTATCGGCAATAGTCGCTCGTCCCAATTTTCAAGGCTCACGATTCATCTCCGAATAAATAAATATCGGAAATCGGAATTTCAAGTAAAAGAAATATTCGTTCGAAATCAGGTTTGGCCGTGACTACTACATCAACGAGACAAAGTGTCCCTTCTTCTCGGGTGGTAGAGTCGAGACGGAATATTTCACCGCGAGCAGCGGACCGACGAGCTCGCTGTCCCAGACCTCGCTCTCAGCGGGAAGCGATTACGGGGAGCATCAGGTGAGTTACGGACTCGAAAGATTGGAGGCGTCCTCTCTGAGGGATAGTCTGCGTAGGCAAAGTTATCACGGACCGGACTCGAATCCATATTTCGTGACGAATCCCTTGTTGCATCTGGATCCGAGGAGCAACGAGGATACTCGTGGCGAATCATTGATCCGAGATAGGAATAGTCGCGAGGCCTCCGAACCACCCGATTCGATTGTCCAAAAAAATGAAAAAAAGCCAGCGAAAGATCCGTCAACGCGAGAGGAAACTTGCTCGGAGAGTGACGAAAATTTCGACTGGTCCGAGCGATTGCCGATCCTCGAAAATTTTTCACCGATCGATGCCTTGGAATCCTTCTTCGAGAATGAAGATTCCTCTGTACCGAATCGCGAAAAAGTCTCGAGAACGAATCCTCTGTACGATTCGAGGTACGGCAGGAGAATCGGTGGAGGGCCGGAATTCTCCGGGCGGGCTTCGCTCGACTCGGAGGATTTTCGTAATATCGGGGAGAAGCGAGGAACCGATCGGAGAGACGGGGTTCTGCGAGGGGCTGCGAGACTGCGGTTCGATCCTGGCAAAGGGGAGAACGATCGAGCGTGCACGCTCGACGGTCGAAAGTATTGGACGTCCTTCCACAAATATCAGACCTTCGGAGGAATAAGAGGTCGAAAGGATCGTTGGAGGGATCGCGATGATCCGGAGAATCCCGCCGACGATGCGAGCAGTCCCGCCGAATTTTCGAGCGACGACCCTTACATTTTCGCTGGTCTAAAGTTCCAAACTTTCGGTGGGATCAAGAAGGAAAGGACGCGGCGGGGGCTGCCGGCGGGGCCTCGTCTCGTAAAGCGTCGTCGAGTGAACGATACTGAATTCGGCGGTTGCCTCGAAACAGTCCGGTCTTGCCCCGTAAGCCAAATATTGCCAACCGCGCCCGTGAAAAGAGCAAACGATTCGAAGGACGCGCCCGACGAGACCGAGTATTTGAAGCTCGAGAGACCGGCCGTACCTCTAGTTGTCCACAGAAGCTTCGAAAGTTTACGCGATATCAGGAGAGCTCATCGGTCGAGAAGCAATATCCGCGAATCCGGCAATGACGAACGAAAGAAGAATCAATCGGAAGCGACGAGACGACGCCTTTATCGCCGAGAAGGATACGCCGACTCGACCGGAGGCTGCTCACTATCGAGCTTCTCGTAGCAATCAATTTCCGATCATTCTTGTCTCGATCGTTTTCCTCACGGTGAACCGGCATTCTCCTCCGTGCGCCCCGACGGCCTTCTCTTTTTCTTTTTTCACGTTTCACCGATATTTTTTCCGGTCGATCCATCGAATCTTCCATCTTTCGGAGATAAAAGTCGACCAGCTCCAACGACTCAAACTTCTTAAAAAAAAAATCGCTATTTCAAGAATCCGTTATAGTTTAAACATGACCCAGCCCTAGTTCCAAACCATACGATCCAGGGATACTTGTCCGAAGGGAAGGGTAAGCATGCGGGTGAATTCAATAATTAATCACATATATTTAAGAAAAATGTAAATACCCTTATGTAAATATCGGTATAACGAGCGGTAGTCGCGCCGTTATCGCCGACAAGTTGATTTCCTTCGTAAAATGTAAATACATTTGTTTAATGCTGTATTTTTCCCATTCTCGGAGTCCTTGCGCAACGATGTAACCTCTATCCTGGACGGGAAGACCTTTCCTCGAGTCAACACTTTTCAACTTTTCCGCATTGAACGTTCCTGTTTTCCCGTTGAGAAAAATGGATTTATTTTTATAACAGCGAAAATTCTTTGAAATTCATGGTGACCGATGCGCGGTAGTGACCCGTTTCATTCCTCACTTACTCGAACGAAGCAAATTCGGTAAAGTCGAATTTCGACGGGTTCTTCTTGGATGAAACTGTGTTCTTTTGCTATAATAAACGACGATTCGTACAAATGATAAGCAGCTAATGTGAAATAAATGTATTTTTCTCGGTGCACCGCTGCACAATGCATGAGAGCTCTCGATAGACTTGTACATAGTACACGAATCAAAAGTAGATAACCGGTAAGTACTCCCGCAACAAGTTGATTTATTTCGGCTCGGTGTACCGCGACTAACACGCACGGGAGACGTCTCCGTCCAACTAATCCCTGTGGTGTTTCATTAAAACCTGCTCGGGGACGGCAATAACATCCAACATTGCACATTCTTTTGTCCAATGATCTCTTTCAATTCTCGCGCATTTAACGACGCTCGCGATTAAAAAAGAAAAACTATGTCAACGACAATATCCGCCTGATGGGGCTCAATAAATTACGGAAGTTGCTCCAAACGTTGCGGATGACGCACGAAAAATGAACGAATGGAGGAAAAGACAAACGACAGCCCTTGCTTTTCAAGCCACGAAGAGATCATTGAGCAAAGCTCGACGCTTTTTAACTAAAAGCCTATCTTGGCCGGTGTGACGAGGCGTAAAAACGAATAATTGTTTCTCCGAGATTCTCAACGGCCATCGATCGTTAACGAGTCTCGTTTAATAAACATTGTAACCAGGTTTGTAACTTTATTGATTTAACATTTGGAATAACCGTGCGTTATTCGACAATTATGACAAACAATCGTGCAAAGAATTCCTTTGCGATCTCGTTTGCGAAGGAAGGCCGATCGATCCGAATCGTCCCAACAAACGTCTCTCCGTACTGCAAATAAACACTAACCCTCCCCGCGATATTAATTCTTTTTGGCGCGTCTCGAGGGACAAATGTACATCGAGAATAAAGGTTCGAAGGATCCGGCGTGTTTTTATAGGGGAGCGATATTTTAACCGTCGCGCGTCACTCTGCGCTTTTTTCAAAGCACCACATCATTGGACTTAACGAGATAATAAATACGCGGAGGTGGGAAGAGAACGAGAGTAAAGGGAGTAAAGCAGCTTTTTCGATCTGTTGCAGGAAGGTTCGCGTAGCGCGGAGACGGAGTCGACGAGAAGCACTCCGAGCGAGTCGAGGCGGACAGGGAGGGGCGATCGACGGAGGAACAACTTCGAGATCGATCCCCGTCGCGGATCGATTCCCGTTGACTACAACGGGGGGAGTGGAACGCGGGATCGCGGTCCGGAAATAACGGAGGAGAGAATTCGATCGCTGAGCGTCGACGCCTCGTCGAATTCGTACGAGGAAATTCTCGAGAGCGAGAGAAAGAATGCGAAAAATGAGATAAACGCGAGACTGAACAATCGCGGGAATTTCGAGGAGAGCGGTAAGCCTCGAAGGCGCATCGATCTTCGGGCGTACGGTTTTGAGAACGAGTTCGAATCGACGATCGGCGGGAACGATTTCGGGAGAAGGAAATCCGATCGCGTTGTCAACAAACTCGATCTTGGATCGTTCGGGTACGATTCGGGACTCAGGCGGACCCGGTCGAACAGCAATATCGACCTTCGCTCAAGAATCAATTTGAATTCGCGTCACCGGCCGAACACGAGATACTTCCGCGCCGAGTCGTCGAATCTGATCGAGGATCGGGAGAGAGGATCATCGGTTGATTCGAGCGATGACCTTTTGGGGAAAAGCGTGGAAAGCTTGAATGACGAGATCGAGGAGCGCTCGTTCCGTAAATTTGCTCCGAAACTCGAATCGGCCAAGTCGGTGCCGAACATCGATCGAATCGCCGAGAAAAATCGAGACCGCCGTTGCCATCGGGAGAATCGTCCGACTTGGCCGAAAGAGAGCCTCAACGGGGAATCGATGCTCAACGACGAACCAAACGAAGCGATAACCAACGACGAAGACGTCGAAACCTCCGAGACTGAATCGTCTCTGCCCTCGGTTAAAAAATTGGCTCGGGCCTTCGACAAGACCGAGGAGATTGCGACGCTTCCGGTGCGGAGGGTGCGTTCGACCGCTTTCTTATTTTCATTATACCGAAATAGCCTGAAAATATGGTCCGCCCCCGGGGGGCCTTCCGTACCGCTGATTTATTACTCGATAAAACCGGCGTTGCGCAAAAATTTCCGATAAATTGGCGCGACAGAGACTGATGGAAAACTCCCCTGATCACCCCCAATAATTTACCTATTTTCTATCAATGCTCCTCCGAAAAGTTAACAGCGGCGTCCCGTCCAACGAGTCTCGTCTCGAAATTTTCGAAATCGACGTAAACGGAGCAGCGGTGTTTCAGTTGTTTGCTAAAAAATCGTTGATCCGTAAATACTTTCCAGAGTAGAAATATTGTCAGGCTGGCCTGATATTTGATCCGGTCCTGATCACGTTCTAGTACGGACGCCTTACTTAAGGTGAGCCCCAATTTGCCTGATCA
>JAPYZJ010002918.1:0-44501 GCA_030522765.1 Ophioninae sp. B BG-2022a | reverse complement strand
AACCCAAACAAATTTCGTGAACCTTTTGCTGACATGAGCTTTAGGAAAATTGTAGCTTCGGAATTTTAATGACTTTGAATGACCAGAAGGCTCAAAATCCCGAATTTGAATATTCCGATACTACTAATTTTGTAAATTTTGGGGTTTCTTTGGGTTTGTTTAAAATCAAGGGTTTTAAAGCAAACTAATGAACTCAAGCAAACCCAAACAAATTTCGTGAACCTTTTGCTGACATGACCTTTAGGAAATTTGTAGTTCCGGAATTTTAAAAATTCGGAATTTTGAGCTTTTTGGTCAATCGAAGTTCGTGTTTCCGATCCAACCCCCGAAATTTGCTCGACGGTTTTAATGCGCGCAGCCTAAATTAAGGGGTACAGAGCTCGCCAGCTGAATTTTTCATTACGAATTAAACGAATCGCGAAATGTGGTCACTGGAAAACAAGCAAATGCATTCAAAGAATTAAGTGATTTTAACCTCAAAAATTATTTCAAACAAAATAGAATCTTCCATTAACATAACCTCCCTTATAATATTTCTTTTTCTTTTCAAAACACATAATCTGCTTAATAAAAATTTGGAAACAATACTCGAGTTGGCAGACCAATATTAACAATTTTTTTTTGCAATTCCAGCTACAACATAATTGGTCCTTCTCGACGAGTTCTTTTTCACTTTTTCCTTCCCTCATTCGTTCTTCCTTTATCGCTTCTGGGCTTTGGCTATTTTGCTTCAAAATCTCCAATAAAAATCACCAGCGTGAACAAAAAAACTATTTTTTTCATATAACTGATAACGCGTTTCAAGAGGACGGAAGTAGAATCCATTCGATCTTGAAATTTTATCACAGAGCAAGTGTGTCGCGGATAGCAGAAAATCCTTAGTCGTATATATTCTCGCAGGATTACTCTCATCCCTAATCCCTTATTTTCACGTGGGCGAATGCCGGATGAAGTGAAAAGAACGCAATTTTAAACGTGCCAATATAACATTTCCTGGAGATTCCAGAGCTCTTATAATAAATGTTTGGTCTTTCTTTTTTGAATGGTAGAATAGTTTTGGCAAGGATAAAATTAATTCGCCTGGAAATTAAAATTCTTAAAGGCTAATATTATTGTAAGAGATGTAAAAATGGTTTTACATATTTACAGCTAAAGAGAAATACATTATTTAAAAAATATTGATTTTCGGATCATTGCCCAGTATTTGATAAAAAATATTGAATTTTCGACGAAAAAAAAAAACAATGACTTATTAATAAATAATGTTTACTATTACGTATGGAAATATAATTTCATATTAAATATCGCCAAAATCCGAGATATCGTTCCTTGAACCATCTGAAACGTTGAAAATATCTTGTTTTTTATGCGGACACCTAAAAAGATAAAACAAAAATATATTTTCTAAAATAATAACGTTTTTCTCGAAAAGTACTCGAATGGAATGTAACGAAAATTGCCGAACAATTTCACAT
This sequence comes from Ophioninae sp. B BG-2022a, assembly GCA_030522765.1. Classification (NCBI taxonomy): domain Eukaryota; kingdom Metazoa; phylum Arthropoda; class Insecta; order Hymenoptera; family Ichneumonidae; species Ophioninae sp. B BG-2022a. Next base: position 43,026 of record JAPYZJ010002918.1, on the reverse strand, counting down.
TTCAGGGGATAGATTTTAGGGAATTCAAATTTTCAGAAAAATACTAACTATGAAAAACTGACTGCACAACTGATCGTTCTATTTTTTCCAACCTCGTAAACACCCAGTCTATTGTAATTTACGAATATCCGTTTACCAATATAAAATCAATTACATTACAACAGTTTCTCAAAATTTCTCAACTTATTTATAACATATGTTTCTATTTATTATTTTCTAATAATTCTTCGTGTGTCCTTATGAAAATTGACAATTGCTGGACAATTAATTTTCGATAACACGAAAATCAGGAATTCTGGGCAATTTCTACCTTATCTATCGGTACCATGCTAGAGGGCGATGGTGCCATGGGTCACCAATGTATCGAGCTGAGCCAACGTCACCTAAATCGAACTTAGCGATAACGCTCTGCTAACTAGATTGGCAACAGCGTACACTTATCGCTGATAATTGCAGAGAGCTGCTTGTGCTTTCGTATTTTCAAGCTCTTCCAATTAACGACACGTGTCGAATGAAACGTCAAGACTTGCTCGAAAGTGTTACTTCCGTGGCGAATATGAGGATGAAGGGGAGTAGTTGAGTACACAAGTGAGATAGAACACACATAAGGTAGACCAAACCACATATCCCTATACGAAGGTTGGAAGATCAACGAAGGCTGAGGTACGAAGCCTCCAGTATGGATGGCAATAACGTTGGATTTATCCACTCGATGATTGCACCTTCAGGGAAAGCAAACTGCTGCGACGTTCTTGATCCGTCTACCAGCTGGATGCTTTAATGGAAAACTAAGCTCGACTGTGGGAAAACCACGAGAGGGCGCGTTGGAGCGTATTTCCGGTTTGAATTTGTGCGTATTATATTTATACAGGGTGTTCCAAAAATCAACTATAACATTGCTGGAGTGGACAGGCCATGATCCAACGTGACACTTCGGTGTCATGGTTTTAGAAATATTCACGGTATTTTGAAAAACTCATTAAAACCGTGTGGTCGAAGTTCGCAACTGACGCAACGATTATCATTATTTTTTAATTTATCTATTTTTTTTTTCACTGTAATCATAATAAAAATATATCAATAATTATACAAATGTTTATTGTGATAACCTAGAATTCAAATATGAAAAAAAATATTTCGCTAAACAATAAATCTAAGGAATTTTAAAAATGGGGAAAGAAATTTCTTAATTAATATCTCACATCTGCACTCACGGATAATTTACGATCCATTTTTTTGTCTGAATAAAATTTAAAAAAACCGCTCATAAAACACTGCTTGAAACGTTACAATCAATATTTACTGTAAATACAGTCGAAACCGTTTGCAACGAAATTTACACCACGCAGAACGGAGGTTACAGCGTTAGTAAAAAACCATAGGAAAATAATTCAGTATTTGTTGGTGTGATATGTAAAGTATTGCTTCAAGATCGAGACTTCCACCAGTTTTGAAAAATCAAAAAATACCCAAAAAACCAACACTTTTACTGAGCTCATAATCAGTTATTTTGAATCAACATTACCTGTTGAAATTTTGAATACTTTCGTTAATTTTTGAGACAATGAAAATAGGGTTTTGGGGCACCCAATACATATATATAGAAACCCACAGAATCCATGAGGTTGAAGTTCGCAACGTTGCGAGGCAACGAAAATAATTATTTGTTTAATTTCTCTAACAAATCTTTATTGTGATAACATAGAATTCAAATAGAAAAAAAAATATGTCGCCAAATAATAGATTTAAGGAAATAAAAAAATGAGAAAATAAATTTCGATTTGAATCCTGGACTCGGATACTCTGGTGTAGAAATCGAGAGATAGAAAGACAGAAATGGTTTACGTGATGCCGTTAACGACAGAACCGAGGTACTTCACTTGGTCCTGTCGTTAACGATGTACCAAACCTGGGTTTGTCAGCCTGATCACAACGGGTCGTACACCCTACCAAATTATCGTATTCCATTATGTCTCCAGCTTCCAAAGAGATTTTCTCTCCGTGATGTATAATTAAATTGATATTGTGGTTTCACGATGAAGGGATAGACCCAACATTGGAGGATCGATGTTACATCAAGTATTATACATACGATGAGTTTCATATCGTGAGAGTATCGATATAGCCACTACGTTTGTAAACCGAGAGTACACTGGGAGAAAAGCTAGTGATATTTATAAAATATTTTTTCGTAGTAAAGAAAGTGGGAAAAAAAGAATTCTCGCTGATAGAAAATGATTTTCTAAATTGCGTCCAACAGGGTTGATCGAATGACGAGAAATAAGCACTCGTAAATGGCCCAAAATCGTTAAACATTATCGGACTAATTATTAGCGATATCTTGGTCAAACAATGGCAAAAATGTAAAAATAACAATGACGATTTATATGACATAAAAATAACAATGACATAGAATTGCGAATCATCAGTCCATTAGAAACCAACAATTGGATTGAACGATCCAATCCATCATCGAGGATTGTTGATTTCTAATGAACTAATGATCCGCAATTCTATTTTGACCATACATTGCGGCAGTTCTAAGATTGGTTGACTCAGTTTCTGATTGGTTGACTCCAGAAAATAATGGATTTCTTTTTACTACATCTCATATATGTACAATTCGTACAATTATTTACTGGAAGATGAAATCAGCGAGCTTAGTAGATAAGGTGCACCGTTCTCTGGAAATTGTTTTTTCCGGATCTCATTTTTATATTATTTTATATTATTTTATATTATTTTATGTTAATTATTGTCTACAATATTTTTTCCTTAATTCGTAGTAACTTTATTTATGGTACTTGTTTTTGTAAACTTTAATTATTTTTGTATCATTTTTGTATTTGTATTATTTTTGTATTTGTATTATTTTTATTTGTATTATTTTCAATTTTTTTGTATTTTTGTATTATTTTCATTATTTGTTCTGATGATGATTTTGTCCGATAGTTAATTCTAGGGCATAATAAAATTTATCATCATCATCATCACATATATATATTAATGTTTATCCTTATAGTAAATCGTTAATAGTTTCTTCAAACGTTGATTAGTGTATTTAATAATTACGAATTCCTCATTATACCGTCACATATCATGTTTGTTTGGGTTTGTTTGGGTTTGTTCTTTTTTTTTTCGCTTTTTGTTCTCCAAAAACGTGAAAAATGAACGAGGATTGTCACAATGTGCTTCCCAGGAGTCCGACAGTTTGGCAGTGTTCTCGGAGCTTCTGATGTGCACGAGCGTTCGTGAATTGAGCTTGTGCAATGCTCGTCTCCATCTCGCCGTCCACGAGGGTCCACTCTCGCGATTGGGTCGACGAGACGACGCTGGCGCTGAGCTTTTGAGGGCTGCGCCACCTCCTGCCTGCCCAACAATCGTCTTCCTCAGGCTGGCAGGTTTTCAAGTAAGTATTCGCGCCTGATAAGCCACTGTTGTTCACTATACGTGTATGTACACTCGACACGTTGAATGCCGTATCGCGAAAGCATTTATAAGTGTTTTCACGAGCTTTCGTAGATGCCCATTCGTGAAAAGCATTTCGTATCTCGAAACTCTAATAAAATTCAACGAGCCATCTCGGACCTCCATCGTTTTGCATTGTTTCGAATTGCACTTTTCAATTTGGACTTTCGTAAAAAAAAAATAAAAAAAGATTTTCTTTCTGAGTTCACGAGTCGTTTCATACTGCCGAATTTTTTTTTTTTTTGTATAATTTCGTAATACTGTTATCACGAATCGCATAGTAAAAAAGAACGTATTTTGAGGCTCCGCCCTGAGCCTGGGAGACAATTCAGAATTATCTTCGAAAGTGAGGTTTTTTTTGGTTTTCTATACGGACAAAGAATACGCCAAAAAATTATCGCTATAGAAATATCTTGTCACTATAAAAACATAGTATTTATTCAGTACCGAAATTTACGAACTTTTGCGATACCAGCCATCAAAATTCGAATGAACCAAAGTGATCCAGTAAAACCCAAACATCAAGAAAAACTGAAAAAAAATAAGATTTGTCTTCCAGTTAGTTCACGAGTCGTTCCATACTGCCGAAAAATGATTTTTGTTTGTATCAACTTATTTGGGCAACTTTGAAAAGGCGATTCAGAACGTTTGAAGAAAAGCATTCAACTATTAGAAATAATACAGATAAAAAATTCGTAATATTTTTTAAAATAAAACTTTTAAAAATCAATGCAACGAATGTTTAATATATTATTTTAAGAGTGAAACGTACATTTTTTTTTGAACCAACGAAAATGGGTTAGCGATCGAATAATGAAACGTATCAGTTGCATAACAATAATTAACTCCGAAATTATACGAACTTGTGGGATTTGCTGATTCTCTCGCGAAGCTACCTCAACATTAGCTTCATGCCACGCTTTTACGAATATCTCTATTTCGATATGAATTTCAATACCATAATGCATTGAAGACGAGTTTACAATAGGATTATAATTACACGACTGGGCATGCTCGAGGATTCTGAGAATTCAGGCAATACGAAATAGTCTACTGAAACCGCATTCGGTGTTCTGTAGAAGAGAATATTTTGAGGTATATTCTCACTTGGCAGAATATTCCGACGACCGGATCGGAATTGCAATTATGAAAAATGAAATGCCAATGGAAATATACAGGGTGTCCCAGCTAAGAATGTCATCCTTGAAATGGGGGGGTAGGGGGTAAAATTCTAAGACGATTGATATAAGCATGTATGGGTCCCAGATCAACCCCTGAATTGTTATGAATTTTTTACGGCAGCCAACAGGACGCGCCCGAGCGCCTCCGGGCGCGTCTGATTGGCTACCGTAAAAAATTAATAACAATTCAGGGGTTGATCTGGGACCCATACATGCTTATATCAATCGTCTTAGAATTTCGCCCTCTACCTCCCATTTCAAGGATGACATTCTTAGCTGGGACACCCTGTAGATTTATTCGAAGGTACAGAAATAATGATTACCGTCTATTTTTGCTGACCCACAGGTGCTTGTATCTTATATACATGCTTATATCAATCGTCTTAGAATTTCACCCTCTACCTCCCATTTCAGTGATGACATTCTTAGCTGGGACACCCTGTAGATTTATTCGAAGGTACAGAAATAATGATTACCGTCTATTTTTGGTGATCCATAGGTGACCGTGAATGATCGTCCGGCACTTCGAGGACCACTTTTGCTACCTTTCCTCGCCGGTTTCACATCGCTCAGCGAGCTCGATCTCTCATTGGACAAATCAGAGATCGGTGGTAGCAGCAGTTCTCTTCTTTTTATCGACGACAAAATATTGCAACATTTTTTCGCTTGTTTCTCGGCAAACTTTCGTAATTTGCAATCACTTAGCATAAATTATTGGCGGATAAGTCTAGAAGACAGCGAGAGGACGATGAGGCAAATATCGAAGAATTTGAAGCTTTGCAATTTGAGCTTTCTCAAAGTTAACGGTTTGATAGTGACCGATAGTGCAAAAAAAATGCAAATGGAACACGTTTTTTTGCAAACCGTTCTAGCTAACGTTCAAAATCTGACATGGTTTTGCCTTGACGGCGTCAAATTAACGGAGAGTCAAGCAAGCAGCGTTGGCAAATGCATAAGGGATCGATATCCCGGTACCAATCTCGAAATAAGCGCCAAGGATGTTCACGTTAAATCTATAAAGTCTCTAGTATCAGCAATCGAAGATGCCGGCAGAGCCGAAGTTGTTTATACCGGGGGCTCGAGTTGTCGGCTCAAAATAACGAAAGTCCAAAAAAATGGTAAATCGAAAAAAAAATGAATCGCGAGCCTAAACAATTGTCAAGATGGGATCCTTTAACGAGGCGAATCGCGAAGGGTCATGATGACCGATTCGAACGAAAAAAAAAACAATGAAAAAAAAAAAAAGGATTTGAAAGTCCTGACGGATTTAATGCTCAATCGGTAAATTGCGTTTATCGAGTTTGCAGCGCTCCCAAAAGTCGGATTTTCAAGGTGATTTTGGCGCACGCGCGTTCTCCGATTAACTAATTTTTTAATCACAAACGACATCGACTCATCGAATCTCTTTCTCGCTATTTCCCATTGTCCAATGTTTTATTTGGACGTTAATGGTGTTTCGCATGGTTCAGGGACGTTGCGTAGCAACAGACAAAAAAAACAACAGATTTTGAGATCACACAAAAAAGCGAAGTTTCGATTTTTGTCCAAAATGAAAATGGAAAATTCGAGATGTGGGCCGAGGCTGGGCGATGAAAAAATATTATAGTGAGAAATTTATTGATTCATTGGGAGATTAAAGAGAACACTCTTTATCTCGTTGAAATGTGACTATGACACATAAACGAATAATACTCGAAGAGGCTGTTGCAAATATATAAGTATGTATTGTTGTCAGATCGAATTGTAAAATACGATTCATATTAAAAACGAGCAGTGAACGATCGAGAAAGAACGAGGAAAAATAAGGAAACAAGAGAAGGGGTGAGGGAAAGAAAAAGAGAGAGAAGGAGGAGGAGAGAAAAATAAATATTAATATATGAATATTATTATTATATTGAAATTAACATGCATAAATTCAAACAGAGAATTACATTTAAATGAAGCTATTGGCGTTGTTGGAGATTTAAAAATTTTATGATACGCGAGTAAAAAAAAAAAAAAGTAAAATCATCGAGTGATTAGCACGAGAATCTCCAGGAAGTTATCAATGAGCCGAATAAAATAGTGATCGATGTAGAAGATACAGTTGCATATTCGGCAAATTCAATTCGTCTACATTTTGCCGATTCGTTGAGATTCTTTCTACGTCAAATATTATTTCACGCAGCTTTAAGTTTGGAGGAACAAAAGCAGAATGAAAAAAAAAAATAGTCTTGACACTTCTGTAGAGCCCAAATGAAATATGCGCGAAATATTATATTTAAAAAAAATGAAACGAAAAAAAGAACAAAAATATTATGGAGTACCTTACATAAAATCGACTGCCAAACAAAAAAGCATTACAATAAACTAGGTTTTTTTTTCGTCGGATATCGTTGAAAAAAAAAATGATATCAATACTAATACGTCTTTGAATATAGTACATAAGATGATTCTACGATGTTTCTATTACGCGTTACGAAGCTGAACAAAAAAAGGAATGAAACGGGCCGCACATTAAATTTTGAAAATTCGTCCACAACGTCAATTTTTTTTTCAACTTTATTCGAAGCAATTTCCGAAGGATGTATAGGAGGATTATGAGAAAATTGATCGCTGCATTAATGTATTGGTCTTTAACAAGGTAGAGGTAAAAAAAAAGCTGAAGATTTATAAAATTGCAGATTAGCTTTCAGAGAATTGACCTCATGAGGCATAAAAAGTTGCCAGCCTTTCTGTGCTTTAATTTCATTGATACATCTCTCTTTAAAAGTCTGCGAAATATTTGTTCATCAAGAACGAGGTTTGTTAAAAATGTAGAAAAAAATATTGAAAATCCGTCAAACCGAAAGGGTTCTCCACGAGGAAGGAAAAAAAGATAACTGCCAACATCGAGAATTTTCCGAAATCCATACAGAACGGAATTTTTAACGTCTCAAAGGGAACAACTCGTTTCAATTAATATAAGATACGTAAGTTGTTAAAAAAAAGAAAAATTGACGAGATTATCAATTGTTTCGTCGACACGATTTTTTAACATAATTCCAGTTGTCTGAACTCAAAAATGCTTTTTTAATAATTTACGATTTTACTGCGAGAAATTTCGAAAATATTATCGCACCTCTTTTCCACCCTTAAGGATCGACGAGAGAAAAATCGTGATCCCTGCATATCTTAACAATGTCATCGCCATCATTTTTTTACGAAGACGTTTTTTTGGGATATTGAACAACGATTATCGAAATCGTGGCGAATCTTTTATGTGTCAAAAAGGCCGAAAAAAACAACTTCTATCAAACATAATATAGTTCGAATGGAACTTATGGAAGTTTTAGGAATGGAACATTTTCGATTTACGGGTGTTCATCGATTTTTTAAATATTTGATAGTTTGCTATGTAAATACGTATACATTATATCGATTGAAAAGCATAATCAAACGAAGAAGAGATTGCGAGAATGCAAAAAGAAAGATGGGTAATAATACTACATCCAAGATATATCGAAATTAAATACTCGAAGCGAGAAAAAAAATATCGAAGTTTTCGAGTTACGAGAAAAAAAAAAATTAAGGAAAATCGCACCAGCCAATCTACACAGGAATGAAACTCAAGATACTATACTTAGGAAGCGTTGTTTCGCCATGAGTGCTTCTATGATGAAATATTTATGTATTTATATGTGTGCACATATCCTCGAAATAAATGTAATATGTGTTTGAACGTGACGATTTTTTTGTCTATTTTCTGTTAAATCACGTTTCGTTTTTTTTTTCTTGTTCTGTTTCCCCCAGGTAAGTGTTTCAATTATAGTGCTATATTTGTGACTTTTTAATAATAAAAAAAAAAATTATAAAAAATATTCCCGTTACTATGAAAAAAAAAACAGTTCAAAACCTGCAATCATTTTCGTAAAAAAAATCACAAAAATCTATTAATATTATGTAATTTTTCATTTTCTCTAACCAGCATATTTTATACGTTTGTTTTTCGTAGAATGCCGTGACCGAGTGGTAAACCGAAATGTGATCTCCACAGAAAAAGGCGACTCTGTCACACTATTTTTTTAAAAAACCGACGTTAAAAAAGAAGTTTTATTAGCCGGAAAGGAAACTTTAATTAGTCCTAATGAAAACACAGAATCAACGTTTTTTTTTAATCCCACAGAAGTCACAATTATGTATAGTTCAAAAACCAAAAAAAAACAGAAAAACGTCATTTTATTGTAGGTTAAAAAAGAGAACGACCCATATAACTGCTGGGAGGCCCAGAAGAGAAAATTCTTCGCCTCGTTAAAAAAAATTACGTTGTCCCTATCGGAAACCTGATAAGTTTTTTCGACGTCTTTTTTGGCATTAGACGTTCGTCTGTGACCACGATTGGAAAACTGATACTGTCTAAACGAAGAATATACTTTACCAACGATTCAAAAAAAAAATGTAGCCGTACACGCTTTCGTCAAACAGATGATAATTACAAGTTCATTTTTTTTATTATCGATCATCATATGTACACCCTTGGCATTAGCGCAATTTTATTCGCACAGCTTTCGTTAATTTTTTCTTTTTTTTTTAAACTTTTTTCCCTTCTTTTTTTTCATCTACACATTTCGTGAAATATTGTAAGAAATCTTCGAAAACGCAACATTCGTTCTACAATTGATCGAAAATCGCATTACACTCGCCAGTGTTTTTTTATTACATTTCCACCTAGATAATTCGAACGTATTATTCTATATGGTATAACATACCCGAAGTTCACGATCGTGATTGGATAGTTAGTCAATTTTTATTTTTTCCTTCGACCCAAATTCGAAAAACTCTCCATACGTGTTTACTCATCGTTACATACCAGTTTTTTTTTCTCCATTTCGTCACTACCTTCCCTCCTTCGTCAGAATGACTATCAGCCACGCACCATTGGCCTCGTACTTACAATAATAATTTCTGATTTTTTTTTTTACTCGACTTTTCCTATCACTGAGAGATCCACTGAATCCAATATGGAATGTTGATCATTGCAAACGCTTCCTCGTCATCGCTACGATTGATGGTATACGATACCAGAAAATTTATTCTAAGAAACTGGAATAAATTTTAAAAATCCACGACAGCAATTAGTCCTCGATGTGTGTATATTAGAGTGTGTCGAAAAAAAGATTTAAAAAAAGGCAAGTGGAATGAGGTTTATTGAAGCATTTTAAAAGGCATTTAAAAATCTTTTTATCATTATTTTAACGTAAATGGCGACTGATTGCAAATGTCATTTTTTGTCAACAGCCCTCACCGCATTTTTGGACCTGTAACTTGTCCAAAAAAAATTTAATTGGTATTTTTTGACCATTCAAAAGTTGCAAACTTTTTGTAACCTACAACTGAGTATGAGAAGTAAAAAACGTAAAAATGATTTTCCTGTGATAATCACGTAGACGAATAAATTATTCAGAATTATTGACCAAACGCGGTTAAGGACATGTCGAAGACGTACCACGTGACACACGAGTGCAAGAGAAATAGTCGAAATTTTTAAATCGCAATTTCTCAAGGACGAAACGTTTTTATCGTAAAATTCAAGCATCTATGTCTGTCTCTATGAATTCTCCAAAGACTGATGCTCGATTTTTTGCTAGAAACTTAATCGACGCCGAGAAAACGGATTTCGAAAATTTGTGAGGTTATGTCGATGTTCGTCATGCCCTTAAGGGGGCGTGTTGATATGACTTATCCTTTTACCAGATAACATTATTTGAAACGCCTAAATTTTTTTTTGCTCCCAATATTGTTTTATTATCAGAAATTTTTATTTCTGATAATAAAATTTATATTTATTTATTTATCAGAAATTTTTTTTCGGCTCACTCTAATATACTTAAACGTTTCCCCAAAACGCTAAAAAAACCGTACCGAACGTCAAATTCATTTCGTCTCTGTAAAAAAAATGTACTTTTTTCTCGGTTACGATTTTTTTTGTCTACATCGTGTAAAACGCTATGATGTTAATCATTCGAACTGCACGATGATAACGCACTTTCTTCCAGTTAATAAAAATCTCTAGATAATTTCCCTAAAAAAAGTCCCTTTTTGTTTTTATCGATAGACCGAGTCCACAACAAAATTTTGCCAAACGAAAAACAACACTCTTGTATGTTTTCTTATCGTTCGTCGAAAAGAGTAATTCCAAACACGAAACGTACAATTGAGATAAATAGGAATAACGAAAATTGTCGAAATGCGAGTGACAACGTGCGAGAATCCTTTTTCTTACTTCTTCTTGGCCACAGATTTTAGTGTTGACCGTTCGAAAAAAAAAACGATTACGCAAAAACCGTAAGTACAAAAACGATTATACTGATTCGGAAGAGATTAACATTAAATAGAAGCATCTGTGCGTGCATGTGTGATTATATATGTACATATAAGGGTGGGTCGATAAAAGAGGGATCCCAAAAAACGTTATATTTGCCAATCAAACGTTATCAGGAACCAGAAAAATTCATGCCAAATTTTTTTTTAATTCGACTTCGCGATTTGTTACTCCGAAGTATTTTTTACCTTTTGATTTTAACGAGAAATTTATTTTTTGCGTCAAACTTGGAAAATCCAACGTGTTTTACTTAGACTTGAATCGACGAGATTTAGTCTTAAATTAGACTCAAATCGACCAGATTTAGTCTTAAATAAGACTTAAATCGACGAGATTTAGTCTTAAATTAGACTTAAATCGACGAGATTTAGTCTTAAATTAGACTTAAATCGACGAGATTTAGTCTTAAATTAGATCTAAATCGACGAGATTTAGTCTTAAATTACATCTAAATCGACGAGATTTAGTCTTAAATAAGACTTAAATCGACGAGATTTAGTCTTAAATTAGACTTAAATCGACGAGATTTAGCCTTAAATTAGACTTGAATCGACGAGATTTAGTCTTAAATTAGACTTAAATCGACGAGCCTAAATTTGGAATGAATTTTTTTTTGTTTACCCAATTTATTTTTCAAAAAGATGAGAGATTATAGGTAATCCCCATATTTCTGTACACACATGTACGCCTTGTTGCGAAACGTTCACCAGGAAATGCAACAGTATAAAAATAAAAATATTTATAAAAGTTTAGCTGCTAAACGTGGTAGACATATTATTCATTTCTTTTTTTTTTTCATCGAAGGACAAAGCAATGCCAACGATCATAGGTCTTGGAGTTTTTGCCGATTCTTGGTATGATCAAGTAGGAAACGCAAAAAAATGCTCAGTTTCTAAAAATTCCATTCGTTGATTAAATCGAATTTCGTTATATTGAAAGAAAAATATTTTCTCGCTTCAATCAAAGATTTTTCGCAAAATTGAGCTCCTCCTGTTCTTTCATGCCAAGTATCGCAAAACGGTAGAAATATTTTTCTCGTTCTCTTTTAGGCGCACTTTAAAGACGCCAAAATTATTTTCATTGTTTAATTGCTCCAATGAATCAGCATCTTATAAGTCGACAAGCTCGAAAGAAAAGAACTGCGAATTCGTCTCGACCACGAATAAAGGATTCTCTTGGGATACTAAGACAACGAAAAATTTGATACATTTTTGGAATATCGTTTCGCAGATTCCAGTCTCAAGATATTCGTACCTGAAACTAATTTTCAGATTTTTGTAAACAAAAATTAAACGTCCGAATAATTTGCGGAATTGCACTGTATACGAGAATTTCGAAAAACCGTAAAAAAAAATATTATTACGTATGTTTGCACAAACGCGATAAATATACCATTTAACTCGTTTTTATATTGTAGAAAAAAAATTCGAATATCGAAAGAAAATAATATTCTCGGAAATGATGATTAAAATAATTTTTGTTTTGTTATTGAAAAAAACCACGTTCTATGCTAAATACTCTTTTCGTACCTAAGAATTTCAGGAACAAATTTTTGAACTTTTCCAAAAAGCGTTAATTTTTACGGATTTTTACGGACCTGTAAATTTTTACGGATTTTAATTATCAGTGATGAAAAGTTATTAAAAATTTGAATGTGCCTACGTAATATTTAGGCATCAAAGGTTCATTTTGAAAAATATTCAACCACGATTTTTTTCTCCTATTAGTATATACTTAAATACAGTTCAACAGCGCAAATTTATCGGACATATCATTTTGTCTACAAAACCTACACGTGAGCATGCTTTTCAGGCGGACACAATTTTTATCGATCACTAAAGCTTGAAACTGACAAACTGCAACCTAGGTTTTTTTCATTTTAATCAAATTCATTCATAATTACTTTGAATAGAAAACTGACGTAGGAATGTTATAATCGCGTTTGCTTTACAATAGAAAACGAATAATCATTATGATTCGAAGTTAACTCTCAGTTTTTTCGTAAAGAAGTATCTGTCGAGTATTTCTTTATAATTTATTCGTTATCCATTATTCCATTATTACACAAGCATTCAGATTATTTTTTTTCGCGTTGTACGAAAAAGAAGTAAGATCAACGATTTACGATTTTCGACTCGGCATCGACAAAAGGAAGTTACAGATACTGAGGCTCACAGCCGAAAACTGCCGATAGAATAATCCCTAATAACATCAATATTGCAACAATAAAAAAAAAAGAGTCATCAGTAATTGCGTATAAAGACATTACAAAAAATGAGAATGCAGACTGCTTATTTCAAAATCGAACCCAAACAAACACCGTTGCATCCAGCAATTCGTAACTTCGCAGTTATTTTCTTTCTTTATACGAAACAAAAAAAATGAAGAAAGAACGTAGGCTCTTTGCGCCAGGTTTGTATGGATGTTTACACGATTCGAAAAGGAAGCCTACAAATGTTAATATATTCGGAGAAAGATTGAAGAATGATTGCGTAGACGTAACAAGAGATCCGTACAATGGCTGATTTTGTATAATCACGATGATGAGAGCCACGAGAAAATTTAGCACTTCCGGTGCGGCTCTTTGGGCGAGGAAAAACGGTCGCATTGTCGTACGAATCATACGAAGATCACATGGGTGCATAGTCCAATTGTACGGTCAAGTGCCTTACGCCGGCGGCTTGAAATATCATTTGCGTGTGAGCAACGACGTATTTTGGATCGACAGTTCTGGCTACTTCGAGTTTCAAACATCCAACGTATATATCGGAGCATAGAGTCCAAAAGTGTGGCTCTTGTATCGCGTAAACACCCGCCAATTGGGTTACTTTGTTGTAGCACTGGGGTAACACGTGATCGAGGCTCGGTGGTTGTCGTTGCATTAGAATAAGCGCCGATTCCTTGATGAGGCCTAAAACACTTAGCACTATCAGCGCCGATATAAACATCGAGCATATTGGATCAGCGATCATCCAACCGAACATTTGCATCAGTACGGCAGAAATAATAACTCCGACCGAACCCAGAGTATCGGCGAGGATATGCAGAAAAACGCCTTTCATTATTTGGGATTCACCAGTGCTGAGATTACTGCTGCTATCGATCTCGATATCGTGATGATCGTGACTGTGACCGTGATTCTGATTGTGGGAGTGTCCGTGTCCGGAAGATCCACCAACGCCGTGGGAATGTCCATGGCCACCACCGCCGCCATGACTGTGACCATGACCGTGTTGGAAAGCGTAAATTCCCACTAGGTTTACCAGCAGACCCAAAACCGAAACCACGAAGAGCCTTTCGTGCTTCACTTCCGGTGGCTCTATCGCTCGTTCCACCGCTTCGGACATGATGAAAAACGCGATGAAGAGGAGAAACAACGCGTTGACGAATCCTGCGAGTACTTCGGCTCTCACGTATCCGTACGAGAATCTTTCGTTCGCTCGCCACTTCGTTATCACCGATGCTACCAAACCCGCCAACAAACCCGTGCAATCGAAGAACATATGAAAACTGTCGGATATCAAGCCCAAACTGTTCGTCCACATTCCGTACAGTAATTCAACAAAGGCGAACGACAAATTCAACAATAAGAAGAGAAACAAATTTCGCGTGTTCTTGTCGGAGAATATCAGCCGCTTGAGATTAGCTATGTTGTCCTTTATGAATACTCCCATGCTGCGGGAATCCTTGTGCGACAGGGGCAACATGATTATAATCCTTTCTTCTCTCGCCGCAGTGATGACTGATGGTGATCTGTTTAGGTTTCAACGGATAGAGAATTAGAACGATATCTCTAATGGTATATTCTTACGCTGCTAGTTGAGAAAGCGGTTATGTGCGTTCCACACGAGTGTGTATTCTACTAAGCGTTTGGAAAGCGGATCTACCCAAAAGCCATGTCGTACGTTACAAACACCGTCCTCCTTAAGATTTTTACACGTACACCTACTATGTATAACATTTTGCCATAAGCAATTGTACAATTAGCACATGAATAAAGCAAAGTCAACGAGAAACAACCCTGGGAATTATGTACACTCGGAATCGAATCGTATCTGTCTTTACACCAGTGTAAAAGAAAAAGGACTACACAAACATCCGTCGAAGCAGACTTTTCTGTATTTGAGAAACTGCCAATGTCAATATCAATTTGAGTATATATCCAAATTCCTGATCCTAAATTATTTCAATTATACACTAGCTAATCTTCGTCACAAAAATATCTCACCAGAACGATCTATCACCTTCTAGTTACTTTTTACAAAAACAACTTCTAGTTACTTTTTACAAAAACAACTTCTAGTTACTTTTTACAAAAACAACTTCTAGTTACTTTTTACATAAATCTAATGCAACACGAGCACTCGGACGTTTCTATGGAAACGGAGCTATGGAAGCTGCGGATAATTAATAAGAAAACATCAAGCAGGGAATAAAATCATTCTTAATAGCGAAACGCAATGATGTTAAACGCAGTCAAAGTAGACTGATACTTTTGCGGCACGATTCAGATATGACGATCACCGAACCGTTTTTTAGTATCGTCGTAAAAATTAGAATGCCTACGTTACCAAGATAAGTGGATGATTAAGAACCTGTAGAAATGAAACAATGAGGAAACAGTTAAGTTGCGTCCCACCCAAAATTTCACCCTTGGGAACCCAAACAGAAGCTGCGGAAAAGCAAATAGTTGCAACATAGCGCATGCGTTACAGTACGGTACGTTATACAGTTCTGTTAGTTATTCAATTTTTTTGATGGACTTGAAGTTCGCATCGTTGCGACGCAACGAAATTTCTTTTCTCATTTTTTATTTCCTCAAATCCTAGTATTCGGCGAAGAATTTTTGTTTCAGATATGAATTCTAGGTTATCGCAATAAAGATTTGTATAATTATTGAGGTATTTTAATAACGATGAGAGTGAAAAAAAATCGAGAAAAAAAATTATTTTCGTTGCGTCGCAACGTTGCAAACTTCAACCTACTTTTTTTTGTCCGCGTCAACTACGCAAAGTAAACAAACATGTTAATGTAAATTTTAGTAAAGTTTTACGATCGTAATTTGTAAAAACAAGCATTCGGATAATGTGAAAAATCTCGGAAACAAAAATTTAGGAATGAAATCGTACTCCAACGAGGCAAACTTCAACGTCACGAGTTACCTTATGGAACGTTAATTTCGCGCTGTTTATGAAAACATTTTTTATCCTACATGATTAAAAAATTTCGAAAAATCGGTAGAACGTCACAAAAATGAAAAATTTACAAAATATTGGATATTAACGCGATCGCAAGTTTAAACAAAAATGTTCGTAGAACTGTGTAACCAGCTGATATGTGACACGTCTACGATAGTAAAGTAACGGAGTAAAAAAGGTTAGGAACGTCAACAATCTTAAAACTCACCGAACTCTCGTTGTACCGGATCTGCTTGGTGAACGGCAATGAAAGAAAAAAAACCACGCGCTGAAGCGCTGAAATATTCTAATTACTAGACTACAGACACATTGTTTTCGTTGTAAATGAAAAAATTGTTGACTCCCGGCGGCTGCGAGAATCCTTGTCGGAACGCCATCTTGAACACGCTCGAGCACCGAAATCAAAACGAAGTCAAATACACGTCGGGACTCCGTATCGACTCGAGTAGTATGTACAACGTGCGATCACCGACTTGTCAACCGGTCAAGTGACGAGGTAAGTAACCGGTTACATAACCTTGCTCTCGATCATATATTTCGTCAACGATTATACTCGATTTTATATTATCTAGTTCGACTCAAATGTAAAAATGATCTACGATGGTTTTGAATAATTATCAATGGCATATCATTTTTATAAAATATGTATTGAAAATCACGTTCGACGTAATTATTATAACTTTTGTTAATAAATTACCGTACAAGTGAGTATAAATGACCGATAAATCAATCGAGAATGTGAGTCATTTCCGTCAAATTGAAAACTGTAACAGATTTATTATAAATCTCTTTTTTCACTATAACTCTTCAAAAATATTTCATAAAATAATAATAAATTAGTGAAAAACTAATTTCTAAAAACAATCGTGATAGTTTTATGTAAAACGGACATTCTTACGACTCGGTAGGTGATTCCGTGACGCGGAGTGGGGAAAAATCCAGTATGGCCGATTCGACTCTTCCCTTGTCTTTCCAAGTCGACAGCCATCATGGTAAGTGTACAATTTTGTGATCCGTTATTGTTTCACGAAAATGCGTAACAAGAAGAGAATTTTAGAGATGAAAATCGCGTCGAATTATGAGTGAAATATCCGAAGAATTTTTGTGTCATCAGTGTGTAACTTTAAATCCTATAAACGATTAGCTATTCGATCGACAATTTTCGCGAGGCTGATGACCACATGGCGTTCACAACAAACTTCCTTGTTGAAACTTAATCTTTTTTGCAAAAAATGCGAGTATTTTGTGAATTTTTTATTTGCAGTGTAGATCTCTACAACCCGTAAATAATTTTTTCAACCGTACTCGCGATTGCTATAAAAGCGTTACGTTTTGTGTACATAACCTATATCTTCACATCGAAACCGTGGAACCGTTGGATCTTTGTACTCGGAAACAAGAAAGATATTGTTCACTCCTGTTTTATTTTCTTTCCTTATCGATTAAGTTGCAAATGTTTATCGGGTAATTGAAGCTTTACGTATTCGCGTACGAAAATGATGCAAATCTTTTGCTAGACAATATACATGGTGGCAACAACAAACTGATTTAATGAGTCTGATCAACCATGCGCTGAGCGACAGTTTGTCCGCTGGCTTTGAATTAATATTAATTACGAGTATTTTACATTTCAGCCGCCGAAAAAAGATACTAAAGGGTCTTCGAAACAACCCCAGAAGACTCAGAAAAAGAAGGAGGGTGGATCCGGTGGCAAAGCCAAAAAGAAGGTTTGCAAAGTCTGATATATACTATCGCTGCGTTATATTTCAAATTGGCACATCAAACGATAACCTTCTCGCCAATATCGAAGCAGAACTGAATAGAATTAGAAAATCAGATTAGGTTAGAATTAAAATTAGCTAATATACTGAATTCGCGTTTATCGAAGATGAGTAATATGATTCTATTTTAGATCTTTCCTCGATCTTTCAACGAAATTTTAATTATTAATGCATTCCATTATACAATTCTCCGGAAACATAGATGGCGTACTTTACCAAATTACATGAAGTTCGTGAAAAAAATTTTTTATCATTTTTCATTTTTTATTTCAGTTTTTATTTCCTCAAATCCTATTATTTGGCGAAGAATTTTTTTTTCAGACATGAATTCTTGGTTATCACAATAAAGATTTGTATAATTATTGAGGTATTTTAATTACGATTATATTGAAAAATAAATGGAGAAATAACAATACAATAATTTTCGTTGCGTCGCAACATTGCGAACTTCAACTGCATAATTAAGCTGCAATTAGTCATGCTGATATTGGCGGTAAAATTCCTATTCAATGAGCCATTCTTTCCGGTAGCTTATATCAAGTAATGAAAATGTATATTCTCAGAAAAAGTACTAATTTACACACAGGCTGAACTCAAGCTTTAATACAATGTACTTGTGTCTAAAAAAATATATGTAACATTAGAATGTATTTATGAAGCTTGTATTCTCGACACGCTTCTATATTTCACAGTTTTCATATCATATCTGGCACCGATAATAATTTGTGTAATTTTCAAGCAGCGTATGTTCCTAAAAAGCATCGTATTTTGCTTCTCGGTTATTATCGTTATTCCACACCCGAAAATTCTTTGTATGATGTCAAAATTAATTGCCTACGATCCGTGAGGGCACAAAACTGATTTAATGAGACTGACAAAAATTCACCGGTATCTATTACTTTTTCCCACTTCCGTTCCGCATCGTTCTGACGCAATGGTTTTCTTTCGTGCTTTTCAATTCTGTAGAAGTGGTCCAAGGGAAAAGTACGTGACAAGTTGAACAACCAAGTTTTGTTCGACAAGGGCACATACGACAAGCTTCTGAAGGAAGTACCTCAGTACAAATTGATCACTCCATCGATAGTCAGCGAGAGATTGAAGATTCGAGGTTCGCTGGCGAGGCGAGCATTGATCGAGCTCCAACAGAAGGGACTTATCAAGCAAGTCGTTCAACATCACGCCCAACTCATTTACACCCGTACGACTAAGGGCGACGATCCTGCCGCGTAAAGCAATGACTTTGCACCTCGTGTAAATTGATTTAAATAAAAAATCGAAAAAAAAAAACGTTTGTAAGAGGAAATCGATTTCTTAAGTATGTAACTTAACAAAATTCTCGGGAGGAAGATCGATCCTGTTGACGTTATTTGGTAATGATAAAAGATAGCCGTTGTTCGTCGTTCAAAAGGGCGTATCTTTATGAACGCAATCTATTCACGAAAAAATCAGTTTAAAAATCTTTCGTCCAAAAATTTACGTCAAATTTTCAAAAGCTCAGCGGTCACCGCTCCAAACACAGGCTATGCACATCTGATCAACCGAGTAAGGATTTTTCATATCGCTATATCGTACTGTTCCCCTTCTTTCTCTTATTTTACCAAACGTCTTGAGAGTAATAAAAAAACGTTTATCGTTTCTCAAAAATGTATATTATTTAGCGAATTGTTTCATAGATTCGTAAATATCCGAGTTTCCATAATTTTTAAAATTTCTTCGAAATTCGAACGCGATGACGTGAATTGCCGTTGTCGAAAAAAAAAAAAAAAAAGAAAATTCCGCCCTTGGCAACCGTTCTTGGAGCTTCTTCGTTCATTTGTCATTGAATCACCGTGAAAATTTCCTAGTGCACCGTTCAAATCGTCGACTCTGTCATAATCCTCTCGTAACGTCAAAATTCATCTCAATAAAAAAACGACGAAACGCATTTAAGGAGCCGGTGGGATAGCGGCGCGAGGAGCCGCGCGCTCCCTTAATGCTACCATCGGATCCGATTTATACGGGACAAACGTCCATTGATCCGTGGTTATCTTCGTCATCTTGTTATGTTGAGGTATGTCCCAAGTAAAAAAAAAACATCTTTGGGTCTACTTTCCCGTTCTAATTTTTTTTACAATACTGATATCTCGTCGCCAAGTTCTCCGTACCTTTGACGGAAATGGGAGTGAAATAGTTTCATTTTTCACCACTAGTATTTTTCTACCTTTCTCTGGACCATTGAAGCTTTGAACGGAAGCCCAATATTTCTTCTAACATGAAAGACTGTAAAATCTTTTTTTAAGGTAAACAGCCATTATCAGAAACCGTGACAAAAAAAAAACGACAATGTAATAGACAATAATCGAAAATAATATTTTTGTTTCGTAAACGCATTGAATTGCTTAGAGATAGAAAAAAATCAAGTAAACTTGGTTCTTTAGAATTATTTCTTCACTCTATTGGGTTTTGGAGTGAAAGTACTCAAAGTATTGGCTTAGTGAGATTGTGGTATGAATGGTTATAATAAATGATTTTTTGGATAAGTTGTGAAAAATATTGCTGTTTGCTAATGAAAAAAAATCAGAGTATTCAAGAATCTTAATAGGAAGGCCAGAAGTATTTTTAGACACTGCAATATCGATTGTCCAGACCACTGCGGATTAATTATTAATTTCATTAAACTTTCAAAAATTAAAATATCGTAATAAAATTTGTCTTAATTATGACAAAAGAGAATTTCTCCTGCATTTCCGGTTACGTATAAATGGAAAATTAAACATTTATCTATTTTATTTCCAGTTGCACTTTCTACCTCGGGTACAAGCCGGACTTGACGCCCAAAATTCCAGTCCGGTTGTCAGTTTTTATCACCCTCGTGGCCATCTCGGATTTATCAATGTGCAATCGTAATTTTTGATCGGAAACGACAAATCTTTTGAGAAAACCATCGTGGACGCAACTTTGTAACGATCACGTGACTAAGAAACCCTATATATTTTTTGTATGGAAAATTCGAAAGCGGAAAAAGTCAGGATTTTTGTGATGCTTCAATGAAGAGATCTTGGAATGGACACCTTACTAAGCCCGCGAAACTCCGAAGTGAACGCTCTTGAGCAGCGCGGTTATCTCATCGGAAAAAAGATCGGACAGGTTCTCATTTTGTATCTGATTTTCCATCGGATTTCCTCATCTGATTTTCCAAAGAAAAAAAAGAGATTTTTTGGTGATTCGAAAAGTCTAACTTTGAAAATTCAGACCCAGCAAAATCATAAAATTTAGTTTTATAATAATTGGAAAAATTTTTTTAGGTTTTTCTATAATTATAAAGCGGAAAAAATTACTAGAAAATTTACAATATATTATTTTTCAAGTGACATATCGGTCGCTCGTTTCTCGCGTCAAGTAAATTATAAATTAATTTTCATATTTTCCTTGGCGCGTTTCAATCAAATCAGGGCTCATATGCCACTGTACATCTCGCTGAATATATCGATGGCACGAGCTCGAAGAAAATGCGCCTCGCGTGCAAAATCTTCGACAAAGAAAAAGCCCCATTGGACTGCCTCGAAAAATTTTTCCCCCGTGAACTGGAGATTCTTACGAAAATCGAAAATCCCCACATAATTCAGGTGACAATCTCCATTTCTCTCTTGCTTTCTCCTTTGTATTTCTCCATACATTTTGAAAAAGCACTTACCGACCCCCAATAGGCCCAAAAATTGAATATCAAATAAATAACAATTTATCGAAGACGAAAAACGAATTAAAAATTGAATAGCAATTTATTCAAGTCGAAAAATTATAGGCTCGCAAATTTGTGCAAAGTTCGAATCCCTATAGCACTGTTTTTGCTTTCAAATGTCAAGTTTAATGGAATATTGAAGTTTTCAAAATAAAAATTAAGTTTTCATTCAATTTTGAAGTGGTTATTATAAAAGTCTAATAAAAAATAAAAAACAATTTATCCAAGTTGAAAAAAAAATTAAAAATTGAATAACAATTTATCCAAGTCGAAAAATTATGTGCCCGCAAATTTTTGCAAAATTCGAATCCCTATAGCACTGTTTTTGCTTCCAAATTTCAAACATAATGAAATATCGAAGTTTTCAAAACGAAAATTACGTTTTTATTGAATTCAAAAATGCACTGTATTCAAAAATGATGAAAAATCTGTAAGTATTGAATAAGAAAAAATGTTTCTGAATATTCCCTCGATCGCAGGTTCATAGTATACTCCAACGTGGTCCGCGAGTTTTTATATTCATGCGTTGCGCGGATAACGGCGATCTTTTGGATTTCGTGAAGGGAAATGGTCCGGTAGTGGAGCAGCAAGCAAAATTGTGGTTTCGTCAAATGGCCTCTGGTCTTCATTATCTCCATGGCAAGAACATAGCTCATCGTGACCTCAAATGCGAAAATATTTTGCTCTCCCGGAAGTTCAATGTAAAACTGGCTGATTTTGGATTCGCGAGATTTTGCGTGGACGATCAAGGACGCAGGGTGCTTAGTCAAACTTATTGCGGTTCGGCGGCTTACGCCGCGCCGGAAGTTGTTTCCGGTACACCTTACAATCCAAAACTCGCCGATGTATGGTCCCTCGGGATTATATTGTTTATAATGCTCAACGAGAGAATGCCCTTCAACGATAAGAATCTCCGGCAATTATTGAAGGATCAAATGTCGAAAAATTGGGTTTATCGTTCTCGCGTTCAAGAAACAATATCTCCATTGGCCAAAAGTATTATTCGTCATATACTCGAGCCCGATATTACTCTTAGGCTAACCCTTGATCGGGTTCTTGGACACGAATGGTTGAGAACGAAAAAGGACAAATCGGCGTCGATCGCTGGACGTCTCGTTCATTCCGCACCGCCTATACATCCCCAGGTATTATTTAAGTCTTCGCTTTTTTGCGCGCGTCATCTGTAGTCCTTTCACCTTAATTAAACTTACGATTCAATATTTTACATATTTGATAACATTCGCTCTACTTTCCATTCGTATACAGGATGTCCGGTAATTAATGGATAATAGGGTGCTTCTTAAACGGGCAAAAAAATGTTTTTTTTTTTTAATTTCACTCGCGTCACCCATTCATTCTCTTCTATGATTCAAAAAAGTACTAAATTATTTTTTCCAGATTTTTAAAGTAATATTTAGGGGTTGCTATCGGCCAGTAAAATAAAAAAAATATATATATATTTGAATAGTATTTTTATTCAGTGAAAATAATTAATAATGAAAAATTAACTATGATAACAATGTATTTTTATTTGTATTTGGGTACTTCTGTCTAAAATTTTTCACAACTAAAAGAAGGTATTGTTTTTGTTCTATCACAAGTGCTACTCATATTCACGATTTTCTATTTAATAAATATAATTTCAAAAATTCTGTCAGATTTTGCTTAGAGATGTTCTCATCTCGATCAAAGTTGCTCAACAAAGACGATCTAAAATTCCAAATATCTTGTTTCGCTTCATTGCGCGCTATTAGTTGAGCAGTGGCGGTTGGACTTCCGGTGGGACCGGAAACGCTTTGCAGTCGACGAGAATAGGCCTTTCGTTGTTCAAAGGTTCTGGAAATTCGAGTCACCCCACAAACGGAAAGGTTGCTGAAAATTCGAGAAAGGAAACTTCGACTCAACCGTCGGTGCCACCATCCTGAGGTTGAAATAAAGCAGGATACGTTGATCCGTGAATTCCAACTCGTGGACGCACCAAAATCTTTCGAAACGAACGCAAAAAAAATATCCAAATCATCGCATTTTTTTATTCGAACATATTTTCTTCCTCGTGATTCCCAAAGAAATAAGAATTATCGTTCGATTTTCGACAATTTATCCAGAGATCGATAATTATTCGCTTTTGTGAGTTATTATTTTCGAATAAATCATTGAAGAAATGAACGAGCGTGGGCGTCTGTAATAATTAATTTTATTGTACATTTATTTTCTATTAATATACAAAACTATAATTTTTGGTTACATATACATACACAAATGTATAATAACGTAATTGCGTGCGAATAATATAATAACGATATTGGTAAATATAATTATATATCTGTATACATACATTTCCACATATGTATATAGCTATAAATTTTATATGAGTGTTTTTCCAGTATTGTAGTTTACATTAAAAGTAACAAATAATTTACACGGTTTTCGCAAAGTTCGAACGACCAAATATATTTTCCCGGACGGTGTATAGCACCTCTGTGATGTTGAGAATAATTGTCAATGTTTGGGACTGACACTCGTGACGCACAAACGTGGCCTGATATTTCGCGGTCTCGCAAACCGTCGAATCCAGGGACGATTTTCCAACGTTTAAAAAATTATTTATCATGAAAAAATAAAATCCCCAACATTACGCCGCTGCGGATCGGTTCGACGATTTTATTTCGTGAGATAATAAAAACTCAAGACACTTCGTCAAATTAATGAATTTGTGCGTGTTCTTTTCGTTAAAACTTCGTCTGAGCGATAAAAATTTCATTTTTTTTTCAAAGTTATTATTTTATTTAAAGTTTTTGAAAATTTTGAACTTTGAAATTTTGAACTTTGAACATTGAAATTTTTTTTTTCAAAGTTATTATTTTTTTCAAAGTTATTATTAAAGTTTTTCAAAGTTATTAACTCTGTAATTGACAAAGTCTGGTGTTGTTTTTTAAAAATATAACTCTCTATTTCGAACTGGCTATACTATTTTCCACGACTGGTTAATAGACTGGCGCTCTAATTTAATTCTCTCTTCTCTCGCTCCTTATTTTCTTTTTTGGGTTCTGGCCACTGGCCTCATTCCATTAATTTTTTTTCGTCGTTTTTTTCCAAAACGAAATACATAGAATCGTTGAAATGTTTTCATTATCTTCGTAACGTGCATTATAGCGGACTCTTGATGGTCCAATGTACACAAGAAAAATAATAGATCGATTTTTAATACGATGATTCAGTGACGCGATAATTTATTGAGTGGAAATGGCTGTTCGATATCTTCGATCTCATTTCGATTTATCTTATACCCAGCCTCCCGTTAATTTGTGAAACATTTCTTCGTTGAGCGTCTGATTCGCTTCTTTCGAGCGCATCGACAAAAATATGTAACCGCCGATGAATTCGTGAACGACTTTGCAATCGGCCGATTGGCACTCGAAAATAATGTTCTCCTCTTCGAATTGTACCATCATGTGTTTTACTTCCCAATTGACGTTCCATGCCTGAGGAAATACAAAATCGATCGTTGGATCAACGATTCATTCGTAATCACAGTCCAGGTTTCTAATAGGATTTCCAACGTCACTTCCAACCCAAACAAATTCAATGCTAATAATATTTAATTTTTATTTCGTAAGGATTGCTTCAGCCCGATATTTTAAACTCGCACAATTGACGACATTTATTAAATATAATAAATAAAAATAATGAAAATTAAATAAAATAAAAAATAAAAAATTATATTATTTATAATTTATAATAAAATTTTAAAATAATTTTAAATTTATAATAAAAATTATTGAATTTATAAAAAAATAATTATAAATTTATCATAAAAAATTATAAAAAATAAAAAATCATAAAAATCGATAAAAATAAATAAAAATAATATAAAAAATAAGCTGACCTTCATGGTATTGTATCTCCACGTTTTCAAATGATCGCCACTGCTCAGTTCCATCCTCATGAGTCTGTTGTTCGCAATACCGAGGAGCTCGTCTTTGCTTTTGCCCGTGAATCGTACGACGAAAAGTGATATACCGTATTCAGGCAATGATTGCCACGCTTTTATGTAATTGAGTTTCGCCTCGATGAGCGCGAGGTCCTTAACGTTTGCATGCGCTTCCAAAATTCTTTGCACAATCTAATAGAAATCGTAATAATAATCAATTATGAATGCACAATTTCATGCATACTTCGAGATGGTAAAATTTAATAAAATAGATTCTCTCACCTTTCCCTTGAGTTTTTTGGCGAATCTTGGTGCTACGTAATCCTCGGGTGTGATATCGAGGGAATTGGGATTTATTGCCGGTGCTGGAGCGGGCCTTTGAAGTTGCAGGAAAGCTTGGATGCTGTTCACCTCGCTCTCGTAAGAGGAATCCGCCAGTGAACGACCTTTGGCGGCGAGTCGACAAGCCGCCATCCATTTCGCGTATTGCTGCTCCTTCATTTTTTATATCCAACAAATTGATTTATTAATTGGATCATTCGTATCGTACAGTATGAATTTATTTAAAAAATAAACATTTTTTTTGTAAAAATCAGTAAAATTCATTAAAATTACATTTTGAATATAAAAATGAAAATACAAAATGAAAAATTATTTTTTTACAGGTGCTTCGTATCACATACGTTCTTCCATAGATCGTTAAAAGTATTTCGAGCTACGAAAGGAATACAATTTTCATTTACGATTTTATTTTTGAGGTACATTTGAAAATGTAGCTCCAAAATGAAATCGTAAATGTAAATGGTGGAAATCGAAATAATTCACCGTTAGAAAAACTAGACCAGCGTTAAATTAACCCGGAGTGTTTATACTATATTTTCGAATGCACGGTGTGTATACTAGGTTTTTAGGGAACAGTCGGGTTTACAGAGTTTTCTAAGCTTCCAAAAAATCAGAAAAATACTGGATTACTTATTCTACTACATGGCCCAGCAGCTAGCACATTTAAAAGTTAAAAATCGTAGTTAATAAAACTCGAACAAAATTAAAAACATAAGAGAGAAATTTCGGTTTCAAAATTCGACTGTTCTTTTAAGGAACAGTAAAAATTTGACTGTTCTTTAAAAATTTGACAACAGTCAGTATATACGTTCTGGGTTAATATCAAATAGTAGGAACAATTTGCGTTTTTCGTCTTTATTATTTATTTATTATTTATTCGTCTCATTATTTATTATTATCGTCTTTATTATTTATTCGTCTTATTATTTATTATTATCGTCTTTATTATTTATTCGTCTTATTATTTATTATTATCGTCTTTATTATTTTTTCGTCTTTATTATTTTTTCGTCTTATTATTTATTAAAAAAAAAAAGAAGAAATAGAAAATTGAACAAACCGTTTCGCATCTTATCCACATTTCGGTCATGCCATCGGCACTGGGCACTTCCAGTCTTATCCCAAAGCGTGCCTGGGAAAGATTAACGTCTGGCGTGACTTCGCAGCCGCGAAGATTAATAACGTATGCTGGTGATTCGGAGCTGTTAGCTTCTTCTCTTGTTTTGAAGAGTCTCAGCTGAAGATCGCGACACGTGAACCAGTATCGCTTGAATGCTTTGAGAGTAAAGCGTTTGGGTTTGAAAAAGCGCAGATAATCGCAAAGTTCCGGTACTTGGGTTATGTCGCTCGGTCCATTCGAGACGTTCGTGCCCTCGAGAGAGACCTGTAGATCGGTAAGAGCGGCATCTATGTCGTCCTCGATCGGCGAATTTCCACCGTTCACTTCGTAACTCGGCTGTGGCACGCTTGCCTGTAGATTAACTTGGACCTTTACGGCAACCCAAACAAAAAAGCCAAATTTTATTTTTTTCTTTTTTTACCAGAAATATCCTACATAAAAATGAAAAAAATAAAAAATTAGACAAAAATCGGAAATATCAGTAACTGAGCTGCACGAGGATTTTTCGGTAAAAAATAAAGGTGACTTTTTAAATTTCGCGACCTACGTACATAGGATTTTCGATCTTTTTAAATTTTCGTACACGTGTACCGAACATATGTTGTCGTAACCTTCATTTTTCATCTGATTTTCATACATCAATTCACATTGTATGCTCGTCTTAATGCAGATGCTTTTCGATCAAACAGTATCCAAAGTATTCAAAAAAGACCCTTCTCGGGGCAAAAATTCCGTACTTATTGAGATATGATGGTTTTACAATTTAAAAAAAATTATTTGCAAGAATATTCTATTCTGAGAATTTACTCTATTTTTTCTGAATAACTATTATATTTTATTATTCGATTTTTTATTTAATTTAAATAAAACTACTCTATTCTGAATATTCAATGAATATTTAAATTTCTAATAAAAAACTACAGCTCCGAGTCAACATATCCATGATTCATCAGAAATCCCTCAAAATTTATCGATCTTCAAAAAAATGACGTTAAAGAGTATTCAACTTTTCATTGCTGTCACTCTTAATCCAGAGAACATCCGTCACCCTTTCGACTACTGTATACGACCGAATAATAAATTGCACTCGTGACCCCTCCACGAAGCAATCAATTCTGAACGTACCACGAGAGAAAATAATGAGTAATTAAGGCAGAGTTGAAAATAAGGAGACAAAAAAAAACTGAGGGTCGTTTCGCGAATTCCGTACGCAATTATTGACTTCCGGTAAAGTACTTGATTGAAGAGTAAAGAGATATGGCTCATATCGATTCTTGAGGCTAATAATACGTGCTCTGTCTGGCGGTTTGTTATCGATCCTCGTCTCGCTCGGACACGCACTTATATGTTGCACATCGCCGGTATAAGGACGTATAAACAAACCGTATGTTTGACTACGTGTATGTGTGTATATACAGGGTGACCAAAAATTGGACCTATTTCTTCAAAAGGGGTCATAGTAGAGGTCATTTGCAACAAAAAATGTCCCATCAACTGGGGGTCGAAAATTGATGGTTATTGAGATATCGATGTTTTTGTTTTCTGAAGAATTTTCTTTTCGCCTAAAATAAAAAATTATGAAAAAACTACGCTATTATAAACAACGATTTGATACGTTTCTGAGAGACCAAGAATTAGCGATTATTTAAAAACAAATTTTGCATAAAAATTTTACATAATCTGAAAATCAAAAAACCAATTTTCGACCCCCAGTTGATAGGACATTTTTTGTTGCAAATGACCTCTACTATAAACCCCTTTGAAAAAATAGGTCGAATTTCCGGTCACCCTGTATATATGCATTTTTTTAATGCATGAAAAAGCGGGAAAAGACGATATTGCTGACGTGGGTTGGAAGAGGTTCGTGGGAGAAACGACGACGAATCCATCGCGGAGGTGGATCGTCCAACGCACACACTAGCAATTTAGCTATCTTCGATAACTCCCCCCCCCCTCCGTATTTGATTATGCGTGCCAAACTTGGTACGAGCGTGGGGAAAGCGAGGATCATACGAGAGAAACTTTGGACGTTATTCAATATGAGAAAACCTACGCGATCTCATAAAAACGACCGTGCCTCGTTTCGTTCTCGTGATTCGGGAGTTTCTTGACAATCGCGCCACTGGACATCTTAAGGGGTTTGGAATAATTAAAAAAAAAAATTAAGGGGAAAATCTAAAGTATGCTGCGGAAATCACTAGTCGTGGGTAAACTCACGAATGCAACGATAAAAACTATTTTTTTATAAAATATATTAAAATATAGATATGAAATATAAATATGATATTTTATATATTTATATTTTATATCTATATTTTAATATATTTAAAAAAAAATAGTTTATTATTATATATTTTTAGCTAGTTAATTATTATATATTTATTAAAAAATATCGAAAAAAATCTTCGCAAGCTTTGATCCTTGTGTGAGAATTAAAAATATCGTTTTGATGTATTTTAATATATTTTACATATTTATATTTTTATTTATAAAAACTATTTTTTAATAAAATATATTAAAATATAGATATAAAATATAAATATATAAAATATCATATTTATATTTTATATGTATATTTTAATATATTTTATTAAAAAATAGTTTTTATAAAAATATAAATATGTAAAATATATTAAAATAGATCAAAACGATATTTTAAATTCTCACAAGGATCAAAGCTTGCGAAGAATAAATATCTAAAATAATAAATATCTAAATAAATATCTAAAATATATTTCAAATATATCAAAAAATATATTAAAATATATCAAAACGATATTTAAAATTCTCACACAAGGATCAAAGCTCCCGAAGATGTTTTTCACTATTTTTACTACACAGATAAAGAGGAAAAAGTAAAAAATATGGAGTTTACCTGAAGTGCAGCAAACATGAGCATTTCCTCCTCGGTGCAGTCGATCTCCTCAGCGAGCAATTGCCATTTGGCCTGCTCGTATATCATGTTTATCCTTACAGCGTCGGTCTTTGGGTTGAGATCGTAAAACGAGTAGAACTTGAATTTTAGCCTGAGCGTGTCGAATTCTCGTATACCCTGTTCCATTATCGACAACGACGAATCAAGCCAGGCTACGTTCATTCTTGCTCGTTCGATCAGACTTTTCGGTCTTACGAGCTTCGTACGAATTTCGGCGGATATGGAAGTTGGACTCTGGGCAAGTGACTCGGTTAGGCCTCCGTTCAGTGCTTCTAGACTCATTGTACTGTTGTTGGCATTAAACGAGCCTGTGCTCCCGAAACCTGATGAATTATTGTTTCTTTTCCATGTTCCAGTTTGCTGTTGAATAATAAATGACGAAATTCGTAACTTAATCGTGACGATGATTCCGGAAGGGCAAAAAATAGGCAAAAAAATGGCAAAAAAATGGCGATCGAATTATCCCAGCAAGAATAATGCAGATAACAATAAAAATAATTTTCATCGAAAAAAATATAGATGATTATCTAAAAATGAGTTATTGGATCAATTAACCAAATAATGAATTAACCACAGAGGAAAATAATCAAACTCACCGACATCGGTGAACTGATGGGCGTACTGTGATTTTTGTTGTTTGGCGTAACTGGTGCACACATGAAGGGGCTACTCTGATCCAGGCTGCCGTTTGAGCCTCGTGGACTTTGACTCACCGGAATAAAAGTGTTTGTGTCAGCTGGAACGTTCCAGTGGCCATTCTTCTGATTCTCTATTTTCTTTTTCGCCGGCAAATCCTTGAGATTGTACTTTAAATGATTCGGCTCGAGGGGCTTGCAGAACGAGAGTTCTTCGGGGTGTCTTATACCTGGGGAGTAGTGTCAGTGACATTAGAATTCATCAAAAATTAAATTATAAGGAAAATTACATAACAAAGTTGCTATTTTTTAATCAAGAAGTTTAAATCAATTTTTAATCAATTTTTTAATCAAGAAGAAAATCTCATTTTTTGCTTACTTTGGACGAAATATGAAAAACATAAAAATACATAATGAAACTAGTGGATAATTCTCGTCTCTAATTAATTATTATGACCTCCACCAAGAATGATGAATAATTAATGGCGATTTTTTATTATGATATTTTTGAGATTAATGGGTATCTGTTGAAATTTTAGTTATTTCGTCAAAGTGTAGTTTTTTCTACAATGCACGAGATATAGATCAGAATACTTGACACAGTGATTTTTTCACAATATAATAATTCAATTCTCGATACAGTTATTACAAAAATATAAATATTATGAATAACTTCATTATCGTTTATGTAAATAAAAAAAAACCACTTTTCATTAATTAATTAATTTATTAATAAAACTATTATTTATTGGAGTTACCAGTTGCTTTTCACAATTGCACATTATACCAATCTTTCACTGAAAGTCAAGTGGAGCTATATTTATTCCGAGCTTTCGATCCAATTTGTGGAGGGAAGAGTCTTCTCTGCGTTTACTGTAATTATGACAGCATGGCGGCTAGATGCTTTTTCATCTTTCAATTACCGAACGTTTGAGGACAACTACGAAGAGTGATAAATACACTGGCTTTCCCCGTTGAAGAGGCTTGGCCCCATATTTTCCGAGCAAGTGGCATTTTTATTCGCGAGTAGGAAAGAGCTATCGTTCGGGTCATCATTCTGTCGACGGACGCGCTTGGGTTGCAAAAAAAAAATGTCACGGACGCAATTAACTCGGGAGATAGCGAAAAGTGCTTTCCGCAGTTGCGCGACAAGTCTGGTGCAATCGGTAGTCGCGGTAATTTATGTTTCGCGATTGCAGAGAATTTATCACTATTCGCGCCCCGATGATCCACGACACAATTACTTTAAACGTTACGCCCCATTGGGTCGAATAAAAACTACACTTTTTCTTCATCCAAGTTTTATTCCGTGCATTCTCTTGAGGGATTTACTGCAGCGATGACCCAAATGGTAGATATTTTGAAAATTAATTCCTAAATGCGAAAGACATCTTTATAATAATAAAATAATTTTCTTCGTCAGAGCTCATGAACTAAAGCGATGCATCGTGAGGAGAAATGATTGGGTGAAAGACATATTTTACAATTGGAATTCATTTCAACGATGGATTAGTCGATTATTGGTGGAACATTTGTTTCAACGATAAATTACTCAGCTATCATTGGAAAACTCAATTTATATTAAGTCTCTTTGGGTAATTCATAATAATATTGATAATAATAAGAAGATCTCAACAGACGATTTAAATTGAAGTTAAAAAATTACGATTTTTTTTGTGGAAATTTGACAGTTGGGGAAAAAGTGCAGTCACTGACTAAATCTCAGTCAGCAATATGCCAATATCGTCGAAGTTGATTTCAATTATTATTGACAGAGGGAAATTAATATTTTCAAGTTTTAATTTATTAAATGATTTATTAAAATTTAATTTATTAATGAGCTATTTGTGAAGCTAAAGGTGTACGATATGGTCTTGTCTTATAAATCCACGACTGGGCTAATTTTTTACTAACTTTTATCCGAATAGTCTATTCAGTAAAAACAATAATTTCCGTCGTATTGAAATTTTTCCCAAATGCTTAATAAACTATTCGTAACACGAATTTTCCGTTTCTAGCCTTTCACCATCCACTTTGACACGCACTCGTCGTAATAATTATTCTGTAGCTCGTTAACCCACTTCCTTGATTAAACAGCGACGGAGATGTCACTCGCGTGCTTTGACTGTATATTATTATCCACGGGTCGTGCAACAGTGGCATATGACCGTCGCGTGACCAGTACGACGCAATTGGTCCATCTTTCCATTACAAGTATCTTACGAATGATGATGAAGTCAACATTGCCTCGTGGAGCCAACTTCAAGTGGTGTCGATGACACCAACAATGGAATGGACATTATTAATTCGTGCGACTTAGAGTTCACATTTATACCACAGCATCTCGCTCCTAAATACTTTCCTTATTATAAAAATGACTTATAATTATTGAGAATTTTGAAAAAACCAGAATTTTTGTAAAGCTCGTATGAGGAACTTCTAGTCGTCAATCAAGACCTTAATACGACCCAGATTTCGTCCTTGTTTTACAGAATATTTCCCCTTTATGGATATTTCATTTGCAGCAATGAGGAATCATTATTGAGAATGTTTAACAGGCGAGAACTGTTAAAAAATGTTACCATTTTTTATTTCTTTTTTATTACCATTTTAATTTTCATATTACTCCTGCCTGGAGCTTTTTTTTAAATTTACAATGGATATTTATTAACTGTTTTTTTAATAAAATTAGAAATGGCAAAAATGATGGGATTAAAGTTCGCAACCTTGGAACGCAACGAAAATCATTATTTTTTTATTTCTTTTTCCCTGTAATCGTAATTAAAATATCTCAATAATTATACAAATCTTTATTGTGATAATCTAGAATTCTAATATGACAAAAAAAATATTTCACCAAATGATAGATCTAAGGAAATAAAAAATGAGAAAAGAAATTTCGTTGCGTCGCAACGATGCGAATTTCAAGTCCATGAAGAATGATGGTTTACCTAGCTCTTTGCAGAGATTGATGACGGCATTGAACGTCTTCACAGAGAAATCAACCCTGCAATCGAGGCAGCGCATATCCGGCAGTTGTACCCGAAGGGTTTTGTGCATCGGTGTGAAGTGGAGGAGAGCATCAGCCGCGACCCCGTACTGATCCAAAGTACTTCGTGTTCTCGTCAACCAGTGATTTCTTGCTGGCCACCAAAGTGCGTGATCCGACCAGTCCATGGCGATGTCTGCAAACACAAAAAATACCATATTTGTCCGTTAGATGGGAACTGACGGTTTTTTTGGCATTCTTCATTTTGCTATGGCGAAAAAGTGATATACAAAAAAAAATGAAATGTAAAAAAGTAGTGTCCAAGTCATTTGAATGAAAAAGAAATCAGTTTGATTATCGAATATTATTATTTTTGAATTACGACAATCAGAAACTTTCAAGCTGGTCACACAGGACTGTTTCCTTAAGAAGCTGAAGACCGCATGGATAGTTTTGAGACTCAGCCATGGTCATGGATTATTGAATCCGCAACTTATGACGATTTAACGAGCTCTGTTCTAACGAATCGATAAAACGGCTGCGTGCATCCGCTTCCACAGAACCCTAATGCAGTCCGCCCATCTCCGTGGGTTCGATGATCACGCTGAGCAGCAATTGCTTTGTCCTGAGCCGCAACATTAAATTCAGTCCACTTAAATGGGGTTCTCCCGCAATTTTTTCTGTGAGTGGAAGATGCTGGAGCTACCGGAAGTTAAGGAAGAGTAACACCCATCAAGTATGGCAGTTGCTTCTCCGTCAATAAAGGGGGAAAAAGAGGTGGTCATTGAACTGCGGATAAAATCCATGAGGGTTCATGCAACGTTGATTCTAACGACTGGACGCAAGACCTTTATCCGAAATGCCATGGAAGTGCATATCGTTCACTTTTCTCCTTCCGGTCTTTTCATCGAGTCCCTAAGCAACTGGAGGAGAAACTTTAAGGCTCGAGACCGCCTTTGCCGTCTGCGATACTTGAATATCGCCTTCGTTCTCCTGCCCCCTCGTCACTCATTGTACGTTCTCGTGACATCTTCAATACGGCCATCGCCCTTTTTTTACTCCTCGTTCGTTACGGACGCGGAGGCGTATCCGGGTCCATGTGCGATCTCAACTTCTATATATGCAGGGTGTCTCAAAATATCGACTATATTATATAGTCGATATTTGACTCATAAATATCGATTATATAATATAGTCGATATTTGACTCATAATATCGACTATATAATTTAGTCGATATATTTATAGTCGATAATCGACTCATTAAATTGAACGACGTTGAAGTTTGCGTCTTTTTACAAAACAACGAAAATTTCGATCGTATGAATATATTTTTTTGGATGGACTTAAAACTCGTATCGTTGCGATGCAACAAAATTTCTTTTCTCATTTTTTTAATTGCTCAGATCTATTTTTTGGCGAAATATTTTTATTCATAGCTGAATTCTAGGTTATCACAATAAAGATTTGTATAATTATTGAGGTATTTTAATTACGACTACAGTGAAAAAGAAATAGAGAAATAAAAAAATCATGATTTTCGTTGCGAACTTCAACCTCATTTTGTTTATCATCGACTTCAAAAAATGTTTCACCCTTTTTACATATTTTATTAGAGATATCCAGTGAGAATTTCCAAAATGGAAGCTCTGAATAATAAAATTAAAGAAACGATTTAAAAAATCGTTTCGACGATGCACACAACGTTATAAGATAGAATTTGAATGATCCTCCATGACGAATCGAAATCCCTGATGAGTCAATTTGCTATTAATACCATCTACTGAACTGTTGGATTAGGTTTCCTCGTTGATCAATGATTAACTGTCAGCGTAGCACGATAAACCTTTTTCAATGAACAAAGGGTCCCTCTAGGAAGGAAACTCAGCGATACTTCCAGAATGATCCCTCGGGGGTAACTTCCGTTCATTGCTTCGTTTACATTGCGGAACTGCGTAGTTTTCGTTCATTCAGTGTGTGTACGTGTGAAGTTGAATTTCGTGCAGTCAACTCGACAGCCCCTCATTTCGTTCGGGGTGTCTGCACGAAATGAACAGGATCAGCACATCTAAGATGCTCTCCCCTCATTATGTACGCTTCCTCGCTTTCTTAGTTCTTGGGGCAAACCCCCCCCCCCCCCCCCCCAATCCCTGGTGAAACAAACCCTTGCGATATAGTCGTCGGATTTCTCAGGGGTTTCTTTCGTACCCTCGCAAGCGTTCATACATGACACAGCTTACACCTTCCTCCCCCTCTTGCTTCTTAAAACAGCGCGCCGTAAAATAGCCGTATTATCAGGATTGTTCGATTGACCAGAAGGCTCAAAATTCCGAAACTACAAATTTCGTAAAGGTCATGCCAGCAAAAGCACGAAATTTGTTTGGGTTTGTTTGGGTTCGTTAGTGCAGTATAATTTATTAATCAATGCTGTTTTTACAAGAAACGCATATATTGAAAAGAAAAATGTCGTAGGAGAACGGAATAGATGCTCTTGATCCTTTGCGCGTCGTCTGTTGACTGACTCTTCTGTTGTCCACTTTTGGGGTTGCTGAGCTTTTTTTTTTATTTTCTTTATTTCATAGCCTTCCTGATTCTTCACGATCTCTCGTTCAAATTTTATTGATCCGTCGACATTCCACATGATTGGATTTTAAACCCTTGATTTTAAACAAACCCAAACGAACCCAAACAAACCCAAAAGTTTACAAAATTCGTAGTTTTGGAATATTCAAATTCGGGATTAAGAGGCTTCTAGTCATTCGAAGTTTGGGTTTCCTACCCCACCCTGTATTATCCAGATGTCAGGGTATCAGTTGGCTCTCGAAACGGTCACTGATTGAGCAAACAAGGGGAAGCTCGACAAATGCAGAGAACAGTGAAGCAGCGAAACTTTAAAGGTGCCAGATAACGTATGGAGTGTGTTGTCATCGTTATCAGAGATAACATCAAAAATACGATTTCTATGGGAACTTCATTCATCAGGAAACAAATATAGTTACAGCTGATGATTGAAGGTGATTTCACGAGAATCGCTTTTTTTATGACGAGGATGATTAACGAGCTTGAAGTCATCGTTGCAACGAAATGTGTTTTTTTATATTTTTATTTCTTTATGCACAGTATTTCACGGAACATTTCTCAAATCAGATTCGAATTGAGGAATATTATGTATGGGAAGGGAAAAATTATAAATAGTTTTAATTTAGTTTTTTAATAGAAACATCGAAATCCAAACTCAAAAGCACTCATCCGTCTATGTATTTCTTTCAAAAGATCTAAAATAATTTAGACCCAAAGAAATCCAAAGAAATTTTGGATTTTAAAGTCAGGTTTCAGGGTTTACTATTTTCTCATAAGGCAAAATAGTGCACTTTCCATCGTTTGCTTTTATATATCGTTCGGCATTCAGAAAATGCCATCGAGCTAATGTGAAACCCTGAGAAAAATGGCACAGATCGGTCATTTCAGCAGCTGCTCGCCTGCGGTTTACGAACAAGAGTTCTCGAAATGAAAGTTTGCTCGTAGTATGCTCGGGAAAACTTTCGATGTGGTCGCTTAAATGGGTGTCCAGTTGGAAACGTCAAAAGACAACAATGATTGAAGGCACCGCCATCACCACGCGCGCTTTCGACGACCATTAGCTGACATGTGCGACATGTCAGCCACTATTCGTTTGGACCTCGACTGACCCGTTAGATTTCACGGCGCACGCTTGTGAAGATTAGGGTGGTCCATATACATATGGCGAAAAAAAAATTTTCAGGTAGAAATCTCGCCACTCCATTACTTTGTTACACATATCTATACTATTATCCATTTTTTATTCCAGCCCCCTATCTTATGTTAAAGGGGGTGCTCAACGACTTTAAAGTAAACAAATTTTACGAAAAAAATCATTGGTATGGAAAAGTCAGGATATTAAATGAAAAATTTGAGTATGCTACTTATTAACTTACTTTTATTAAAAAATAGTGTTTAAACATTGCAAATCACTGAAGATATTCCGTTACTAATGCTATGATCCTAGCTGCACAACCAAATGGAAATTGGTGTCTCAAACATTCTCTCGAATTCATCAAAATCCCTGAAGGATTTTTGTCTTTTCGTACCTTTAGTAAAATCTGTGTAACAATATCTGATTTTTCCAAAAAAATTAATCAATCAGTCATCGATCACTCAATGAACAATGCCACTAGCAGATGATACTGATTTTTTCCCTTTGGAAGTTTCAAAGTGAAGAAGTCTTAAACTAGTTTTTAAGGTGAGAAAAAAATCGTCAGAAAGAATATCAGCCATCACGCAGACGGCATACAAAATATTTCGAACAATACAAGAAAAATATTAGCCAAGTAAAACTACTTAGCTAATATTAGCCAAGTGAAAATTACACCAATGAAAACTACTTCGAAAGAAATTGACGTTTTTTTTTGTCAAAAATATAAATGCATAGAAAAAAGTGTGCTTTCTTTTAGGGACTCTTGAATAGGAGAGAGAGCAGATACGAGGGGGAATAAAAAAAATATGGCGGCTGCAGAAGCTTCCATGCTATCGTGTCTGCCTTATCTCTTCGAAAGTTTGTTTCCTAAGGGTGCAGATGTACATATCATACATACATTTCTAGTTATATTTGCCCACGATAATAACGGTCGTTTAAGTTGACTTCACTGCATCGGTGGCTCGAGTGTGCAGCCTGTTTACGGAATTCTTCAGCTCGCAAATCAAGAACGTGGATTTATACGTATATACGTGTTTATATGGTTTTATATATGTGTGTGTGACGCGTGCTCCAGGGCTCGAGAAACCGGAAGCCAGCTTACACGTGTTTTCCATCGGGTCTCGACATATCGGACTCTTCGATTCGAGCGCGAGTGTCGGGTGCGTGCGTGCAGCCGTTGATACTACAAACTACACCGGAAATCCTCGAGGGCTGGTATAACATTTCCACAATTTTTTCGTCCCATTCGCAAGACTCCGGCTGTCTTTCGAGAAAAATAGAATGGACTTGAAGTTCGCATCGTTGCGACGCAACGAAATTTCTTTTCTCATTTTTTATTTCCTCAAATCCTATTATTAGGCGAAGAATTTTTTTTTTCAGCTATAAATTCTAGGTTATCACTATAAAGATTTGTATAATTATTGAGGTATTTTAATTACGATGAGAGTGAAAAAGAAATCGAGAAATAACAAAATAATGATTTTCGTTACGTCGCAACTTTGCGAATTTCAACCTCATAAAATAGATCCTGTATAAAGACGTGTATAATTCCGGATGTCTACTATTTCAAAGGCTATTAAATAGGTTTTCCCTCCACCATTAGTATTGCAGCAAACCTAATTGAAGAAAATTAACTTCTAAAAAAGTACACAAGTGTTCTACGTATTCCACGATTCGTCACATTCATCTGCGTGAATTAGGGTTCATTTTTATTTGCGTTTGGGTTTATTGGTTTGTGTTTGGGTTTGGTCGGTTGGACTTGGATTTAATAGTGCGCGTTTGGATTTGGTTTGGGTTGGGGTTTATTTAGTTGTGTTTGGGTTTGGATTCGTTTGATCCAGGCTCGTTTCGCGGCAACCATCTCACCTTGAAAATGGACATTTTTCTTGGGCACTCGTGCACTCATTGTTGCTCATATACGTGTATGTATAAATATAGCAATGCATCATGAGCTGTTATGCATCGGGACTCGTTTGCAAACTCAGACTCAAAGTCTCGTGAGTGTGTAAATGTGTTATTCAGGATATGAGCCTAAAGAGCTGTATAGTTGACGCGGGAGCATTCCGAGTCGTACGAAAATTGCCATTCTGCAGCCGGAATCTATAAATACAGCTGCAAGAGTAAGGCTACCCCTGGTTTGGTTCAACTGAGGAAAACGTCAGTAACCTCATCTACTACAACTGGAATTATGCTACTCGTACCAAATATATATACAGCTGCGAGAAGATACAAGGTTTGTTCAAAAAATAAAGTGACAAAAGTTTGAATTTTTCTCAAAAAGTATTTATTTATTCATCAACATCTATTTTGTCCTCTGCAAAGTAATCTCCTTAAGATATATTCGAATTTTTGCTATATTTTTGTTATGTTGGTACATACGTACCAACATAACAAAAAAGATCGAAAATCGAATGCAAATACCTAGCCCGCGAAATTTGAAAAGTCACCTTATTTTTTGAACAAATTTCGTATTCTGGAATACGTTCAAAAAAATATTTCACCCAAACGAATATCAGTTTTCGTTAAATTTGTTTAAAAAAAGTACGTTCAGGATCAAATATAACCTCGAAAGACATCGACTCATGGTTGAATCCCTTGTAAATGGATAACGACTGTTACGAGAGTCCGAAAAGCACGTTCAATATGCAAGACGACTATTCCAGTGCGTGGCATTCTTGTAAGGAGCTTGACGACTGTATCGTGCATTTATAGAGCAAATAACGATGCCATGCTGACACAGTAGCCCCAACACGTGCGTCACGTATTCGTTATGACGAACACATATATACATATATGCATAAAAAAATAACTGGATATATATTGAAATGAGAAACTGACTGATGAATGATCGATCGGGGTTCGACTCTGCCAGTTCTTTGAGCTAATGAGAATTGTGCGACGACTTATAGTGCACCAGTTGGCGAAACCAGTAAGCGAAAAGCCAATACTTTCGATCTTTTGAATTGGTCCACCAAGAGTTGGGTAGAAAACACGAACTTCGATTGACAAAAATTTCTAAAACTACAAATTTCCTAACGGTCATGCCAGCAAAAGCACGAAATTTGTTTGGGTTTGTTTGGGTTCGTTGGTTTGATTTTAAACTCTTGATTTTAAACAAACCCAAACAATCCCAAAAATTTACAAAATTTGTAGTTTCGGAATATTCAAATTCGGGATTTTGAGCCTTCTGATCATTCGAAGAAGAAGAATTTGCAGAACTGATTTTTGATGTACACACTTGTCGCAGATGCTGCATACTACGTAGTCAAAAAATACTTTGGAAATTTATTTTTTTGATTGCTTATGAGTGCTCCGAAACCAAAAGAACTTTTAGAAAAAAAAACTTTGAGAAATTCAAACCAAAAGTATTCCTATTTATGGTTTTAGCATTAACTTTTTTTTAAAGGTGTTGTTTCTGAAAATATTCGCAATATTTTTCGAGGTATTTCGAGACAGGTGTATTTTGGAAAAATCGTATTTTCCAGAATAAAAACACGGAGGATCTTCCTCGAAAAGGGAGTAAGAATTTTAAAAATGCATACAGCGCAATCTCGCGTTTTCTCTGGCAACGAGTATGTTTTAGCATCAACCGTGTCGATTTTCTACCTATTTATACACTCGTACGATTCAAGCTCCGCAGACTGAAAATGTTCGCAGAAATGCACGTTGAAAGTGAAACTTTACGCAGTTTCGTGATTATCGTTTTAAGATCGTAGAAAATATACACGCACGTGTGCATCTTTAAACGCGCTCCCTGGTTTGTGCAATTTTTAGGCGTTCCCATTGCGCATCGCTACCGTAAATTCGTTCTCGTTTTTTCAGATCGAGGCCACAAAGATATTCGTGGCTCGTCGTAAGAGTTCCATTTTGCTTCTTCGAAATCCAGGAAATTCAACATAAAAAAATAAAGAACGAATAATACCTATTTATATAGTGAGCCAATATTAAATTACGAGGAAATATTAAGGACATTTTATATTGCGTGAAAATGCTAAAGAAATATTAGGTTACGAGGGAATATTGAATTAGGGAGAAGATTTAAATAATCGAGCACTGCACTGTCAATCTCGATTTTTTTAATTTATTGGTGGAGAGGGTGAGACTGTATATTCATTTCCACAGAATGGACTGCCTCTTTTTATTTTCATTAGATAAGCATATTTCCATCGCAACATTCCTCATGAAAAATCGGCGATTAAACTGCATCCAATCGCTCTTTCTTTATCCCTCAAATGAATACAGTAAAATGTTTAATAAATAAATATTATTTAATAATTTAAAAAATAAAAAAATAAAACGTTTGATGTTTTTCCAAGTAGCTTTCTGACGCCACATCAAATTTTGATGTATTTTTTATTTTTATTAATTATTATTTTCATTCTCAATAATGAATTTAATTATTAATAAAAATTAAAATTATTAAATAAAATTAAAGTTATTAATTAAAATTAAAATTATTAATTAAAATTATTAATTAAAATTTGAAGTATGTTCACTTTTGACCCGCAATCTGTAATGTCATTATTTCCAGTTTCCTCTGGTAAGTCCAGGATTGCTCACAGTTACTCGTTTCCTCTTGCATTGCAGGATATCGCGATAGCAGCAGGAAAACTGTGGACAAACTGAAATTAACAGTACTCGTAGCTATTTTTTAGTGAGTTTTCTTAGTTGCTTGATATTACACAGTAAAAGTATCAAATTGGAAAAACGAGCTCGTTAGATTCCAAATTCGTTGCATTTCACTTTCGACCCCATTCGAAAACGCAGTTCGAATAGATTGATTACATAAAACCACAAGATTATTCGTTACGATTATACCGGCCAAGAACCAGCGATGAACGCGTGTTTTCTGACATCCGGCGATGAGGCACATGTCAAGACGTTCCATCAGTTCTGAAACGTTTCGTATTACGCATATACGTGCTGCTATACATTTTGAATTAGCAACGGCGCCAAGAGAGTGTCGCCTCGCTTGGGTACGTGCTATATCGACCGTATCCCAGTTCTATCATCCGACTCACCAACGGCACGTTCTTATAAATACAGAGTCGTAATCACGAAGTCGACAAATTAGTAAACGTTCGCGATTCTCCACAATCAGTATTGGGATAAATCCGAAATTAAATTGAACGTGGTGGAGTAGGAAATCCGAACTTCGATTGACGAAGAAAAAAAAATTGCGTAGCATTCTAACGGTACTAACTTCAACCCCATAAAATCAGAACGATTTAGGATCTTCTATAAAAAGGGTTCGAACCTTTTGAATAAATTTCTTATCGAAGATTTTAACTTAAAAAAAAAAGGTTCCGCTGAAAAATCGATTTCTATGTAAGGCCAGAAATCCCTTTAGAATTTTCCAAAAATCGTTTTTTATACATTTCGAAAGTATGTGTAAAATCACACGCGGTAATATTGTCGGAAGGATATATCTGAATTTTGAAAGGTAGCGTGTAAATAAATACCTTTTAAGGGGTCAAGTATGTCGAAAAAATGGTCGAAAATTCGAAAGTTAGAGTAAAAGCCCTCCCAAATTTTCAATTTTGCACTTTGTCATCATTTTATAGGTATATCCTTTCCCTTAATATGTCAGTAAACGAATGACACTTGTTAAATATTTTTCTGATCAACAGCAAAAGAGTGACAACTGCAGCACTTTTCGA
The DNA here is from genome assembly GCA_030522765.1 of Ophioninae sp. B BG-2022a. Lineage (NCBI taxonomy): Eukaryota > Metazoa > Arthropoda > Insecta > Hymenoptera > Ichneumonidae > Ophioninae sp. B BG-2022a. Next base: position 14 of record JAPYZJ010002918.1, on the reverse strand, counting down.
TGTCACGGAAAATA
>JAPYZJ010002917.1:0-18501 GCA_030522765.1 Ophioninae sp. B BG-2022a | reverse complement strand
AATTGGCAAAAATCGATGGTCCAACTTTGAAATTCTGCCAAAAATCGAAAAATCATCGGATTTAAATAATTAAAAAAGCATTTTGAAGAGAAAATCATAGCGAAGAGATTGAGCACAGACTTGAGTGCCCAATCCCAAAGGAAAAAAAGTTACCGATGATTTAGTGAAAAAACTTTTTTCCCCAAAAATCTAAAAAAAATTTGGATTTTTAATATTTTTTTTATAGGTCTATTTCGATGTAGTTTTATCCCCTGAGTACAAATGAACCGTTTATTTCCCGCAAAACTCAAAATTTCCATGAAAAAATCGTAAAAAACTTATAAAAACCCGATTTTTTTAGTTGTGCGGAGTGCTTTCAACAAAAATTCGATGATGTTCAAAATCAGCTGAAAATTTCCGATTGGCTAGACCTTCAAAACTATTTCCGGAAAAAGCTATCCCATCTGGTTCTGCGCAGTGACCAAGATCGGACCTTCAACAATTCGAAAACAATGAAGAAAAAAACATCGTCTATGAAGACTTTCTCTCGTTCCTTTATTCACAATATCATATAACACAGGTCTCCGCGGATTTCTTCAGCGGATGATAGGGTCAGATTCCAGCTATCAGAGTCAGGTGGATTCCTCGTAAGCCAGGTTGAATCGATGATGATTTTTGGGATAGAAAAATAAAATGAAATTCTAGAAGTAGGTCGAAGCATAGGTGAGTCCAGATAGGGGTGCGGAGTAGGCAAATGGTGCGGAGTAGGTAGCGGTGTAAGCGGAATACGAGGGATAGGTAAGGGTGACTCTTGGAGCTGGAAGAGCTGGAGTGACGTAACGAACCGGACCGGAAGTGACGGTGGTCGTTATCGGAAGATTATTGGCGACAGCTCGAACCGGAGTTGCGACAGGTCCTCTTCTTATTTCAGTCGTAGGACTAGCCGATTTTTCAGAGGCCAATTTAGCGTTCGTTTGGGTTTGTTTGGGTTGGAACTGCTTTTGGCTTTGGAAACGTTGGAACTTTTGACTTTGCTCGTTTTCTCGATTGGGGTTTTGATTTTTCAGGGGTCCGGATTTGGCATCGATGATTTCGACTTCAGAGTCCGGTCCGCTGGTTGGTATTTCCGGAGCTTCCGCTGCAACTGGAGCGACGGCTGGTGCGTAACCAACAGCGGGTGAGGCGATCGCGGCGATCGCTGGTTCTCGACTGACGACCGCGTTGAATCCGTTTATCGGATCAGCGGTGTAATCGACTATTCTCCGGGTACCATCAGCCTCGATAAGACTGTAACTACCCTGAACGATATCTCCGTTTCTAGTCTCGTATTGGGCCTTCGAATCACCGGTTACAGGATCTTGAACGTCGTAAGTGAAACTGTATTGGGGTGCCGCGTCGAAATCCTCGACTTTCGAGGCTGGAACACCAACTGGAACACCTTGGACCAATGGACCTCCTGGAACTACCTGGCCTACTGGAATCACCGCAGCCCTGGCCACGAACACCATCCCCAAGAATATTGCCAACTGATGGTTTTCCGGAAACAAATATTTCAGGTGAAATTTCATCGGGACTTAATGATACTCAAAATGGACAAAATGGCTGAAGGCTGAAGTCGTTGATTTATCTCTAGGCCCAATAACTCATTCCTTGTCACAACGATCTTTTTATTTTTACTTTTTTAGTTTTTATTTAGAAAAAATCCAGAACTCGGCATTTAAGTATAAATTTTGAAAATAGTTATTTGTATAACTTTATTATTTCACTTGAAGACTGTATAAATAACTTTTTTCGAAATTCATACTTAAATGCCGAGTTTTGGATTTTGTCTAAATAAAAATCGAGTATAAAAAAAATCGGTGTGACGAAGAATGAGTAGTTACTTTTGAACTAAAAACTTAAACTTCTAAACCACAAACTTAAAAAATTTTTTTTAGAAAAAATCCAGAACTCGGCCTTCAAGTATGAATTTAAAAAAAAAGTTATCTGTGTAACCTTCCAATTTCATTTGAATTTTACACAAATTGAACCTAAACAAACCCAAACAAAATTTTTACTGAAATGTCGAGTTCTGTATTTTTTTCTAAATAAAAATAAAAAATAAAAAATATAAAAAATCTCTGTAACAAAGAATGAGTTATTGGGCCAATTTCGATAGCAAACGATTTTTCCTTTCAAGCAATTTAATTGTACAAATTAAATTAAATCAGTTAAGCGAATGAGAAGATTCGAAGGTGGGTGCTCGACGTTTATATTGGATGACATCACGGGGTTAAGAACTTACCTTGCAAGCCATGTTTGATTGCGAATGGATCAACAGAAGACTGATGCCTCGGGGTGAGATTCCCGAAGCTTTTATAGTACTCGATGGGTATCCTCGAAGTGGCGAATGGGATGATGACAATATAAAGCGTACATTGAATGACGCAGTGAGCACATGGCGCATATATTTTTGCCACCTTGATGGCTTGCATCAAGGTGTCCCCACCCACGAGAGGCAATGAGAAAAAGAAAAAGAATAAAGAAAAAAAAAGGAAGAGACTCGGGTGCCTGATGACCTCCTCATAACTATGTGTCGTACGGTAGCAACAGCTTTATGCACGATGTAATGTTTCTTCATATATCATTGGCTTTGCGTATCCAAGCTCGTCGGGGTCGAGAAAGAGAGAGAGAGAGAGAGGGAAAGGTGCCCGATACGCGACTTGGTAACCAATCGTTGCAGCTGCCAACTGGAAGAAGAGATACGGTTTGTTTTTTGATACGGGTCAATCGCTGATAGGCTGAGGGATATTTTTATCCCTGTGGAGACCCGATCCAAGCCAAGAATTCCCCTCGTCAACGCTATTTTCGAATCATCGAAGAATATTGAAATACAGCTCGGAGACTGTTGACCCTGCTAATTGGAACTCCGCGCGGCGAACGATCCGTGATTACTTCATTTGTGGCTATTGGCTAACGGTTCGTACAAGCCTCATCGCAACGCCGGTGCAATCGGACACTCATCACGTATCGGATCACGAGGACGCGTGGACTAACCAAGAATGTTCTGGTTGTTTTCAGATGAAGAGGTTCTTCATTGAAACATAGCTGGAAAAGGCTTTGAAGAGGTTTTTTTATTGAAATATTGCTGGAAAAGTCTTTGAAGAGCTTCTTCATCCAAATATAGCTGGAAAAGTCTTTGAAGATCTTTTTCATCAAAATATAATTGGGAAAAGCCTTCAAAGAGCTTTTTCATCAAAAAATAGCTGAGGAATGTCTTTGAAGAGCTTCGTCGTCGAAATATAGCTGGAAAAGGCTTTGAAGAGCTTTTTCATCAGATATAGCTGGAAAAGTCTTCAAAGAGCTTCTTGAGCAATATATAGCTGGCAAATGTCTATAAAGAGCTTTTTTTAGCGAAATATAGCTGGAAAAGTCTTTAAAGAGCTTTTTCATCAAAATATAGCTGGAAAAGTCTTCAAAGAGCTTCTGCATCGAAATATAGCTGGAAAAAGCCTTTAAAGATCTTTTTCATCAAAATATAGCTGGGAAAAGCCTTTAAAGATCTTTTTCTTCAAAATATAACTAGGAAAAGCCTTTAAAGAGCTTTTTCATCAAAATATGGCTGGGGAATGTCTTTGAAGAGCTTCGTCGTCGAAATATAGCTGGAAAATGTTTTGAAGAGCTTTTTCATCAAAATATAGCTGGAAAAGTCTTTGAAGAGCTTCTTCATCAACAAATAGCTGGGAAAAGCCGTTAAAAAGCTTTTTCATCGAAATATAGCTGGAGAAGTCGTTGAAGAGCTTCTTCATCGAAATATCGCTGGAAAAGTCTTCAAAGAGCTTCTTGAGCAATATATAGCTGGCAAATGTCTATAAAGAGCTTTTTTAGCGAAATATAGCTGGAAAAGTCTTCAAAAAGCTTCTTCATCAAAATATAGCTGGGAAAAGTCTTCAAAGATCTTTTTCATCAAAATATAGCTGAGAAAGTCTTTAAAGAGTTTCTTCATAAAATCTCAAAATTTCCCAAGTTTCTACGAATCAAGTGAGCAAATTGAGATTATTTTCAAAAACTGGCAACTATCGCGAAACGATTGATTTCCATTGGCAATCATTCAAACGAAAAAGACAAAAACGCGGAATCCTCAAACGGGGTTTCCCAACCGTGATGTTCTTTCTCACTTTCGAAAAAAAAAAAATGCATTTTCATCGTTTTCGTTACAAAAGTCAAATGGCATATGACGTGAACGTTGGCGGTGTGTTTAAACAACGTGACGAACGCTAAACAAAGATCGCGGCGTCGCAAACTTCTAATGAATCGATAAATGTAAAGGAGGTAACGTTACACCTGTGTGAGGCTTTGCCGATCGACGAGCCTCGGGAGTCGTGAAAGTTCCTGGCTTCTTGGCTCATCCTCGGGATTTAATTAAAAATGGACGATTCAATGTCAATGGCCCACATTCGTTTAAACAGCCTATCTTTATGAGCAAAGGTATTTTAAGGACAAGATAACCGTTTATCTAAAGACGATTTGAAAGATACAAGATGATCATTCCTCTAAAGGTGGTTTTTGAGATTAACCTTCGATCGAGAAATTATTTTTAATACATCAAATAATCATTAATCTAAAGATAATTTTTCATCCGAAATAGAATTAGAATAAAATAGAGTTAAAAAATCAAGATGATGATGATAATGATAAATTCATTATGTTCCAGAATACTTTTCGGCAATAATTGGTATTAATTACTGTGACGTATCAAAATACAAATAAAATCATTGAAAAGTAATAATAGAAATAATAGAATAATAGAAAATAATAAATAAATAAATATCATACAATAATAATAATAATAATACTAATACTAACAATGAAACAAAAAATATATATAGTACTAATAATTATTATAATAATAATCATGAAAATAATAATAGTAGAGATAATAATAAAAACTAGAAAAAATATATATTTAAAATGAAATAAAAATTTAAAAAAGGTAGGAGAGAGAGAGAGAGAGGGAGAAGAAAAGGATAAAAATAAATAAAATGCGATGCACGTCAAACGCCGGACTTTCGATGTTGTAACATTTGGCTCGTGTCTCGTTGGCGAACTTGACGTGTCGTCGGTGAATACGAGCCTCGAATTACATCGAATATTGGGTTTCGGGTTGGATCAACGCTTTTGTATCAATTCCTCCAAATTATGACCTAAAATTTCAATTTTACCATCACGAATCAATTGTACATCAATTATGAATCCTTTAACCATTCAAAAACGATTTTTCGAAAAATCTTGTTGATTCGTCGATTCCGGGAGAAAGTCCAATTGATCCTTGGATCAATCGACTTTCGTTGATCGGAAAATATAGATTTGATATTTGGATCAATCGATGATCGTGAATTGAAGAAAAATTGAGATAATCGATTATAGCTGATTGGAGAAATTGGAAATCGATCTGCATAGATAGAGTGGGAGATAGGTTTTTATTTCCAGTGTATTTATAATACGTCATATTTGGAAGGAGAGAGTATCGACCTTCGATGAAAATCGGCCTCGAGCTGAGGTCCGGGACTACTCGTGGTGCATTATAAAATCGACCAGCTAGTTATGGCTGATCGATATTATCGCCACGTGGCTTTAAATCTGCTCTCCCCCCCCCTTTTTCGCCTTCCATTTGCCATTAAAAGTATTTTAATTCGTGATTCAATTATTATTAATTATTTTGATTAAAATTTTAATTACTACTAATTATTTTGATTAGAATTTTAATTACTACTAATTATTTTGATGAGAATTTTAATGACTACTAATTATTTTGATGAGAATGTTAATTATTACTAATTATTTCAATTAGAATTGTAATTATTGCTAATCATATTAATTAGAATTTTAATTCTTACTAATTATTTTTATTAGAATTTTAATTGATACGAATTATTTTAATTAATATTTTTATTTGATAATTCATAAGTACAGGCATTAAAATTAAGCATGTTTGTCGTGATTTTAAAGCTGCAAAAGATTGACCCTCATTACCCTGATCCTAATGAGGGAAAGCTGAACCTTTTCTTCAACGACGTGGAAAATCGACTTTTTTCGATCGAAGGAAATCGAATAAAATATTGTACGAAAAACCTGAAAAATAAAAAATCCACATCGCACTCACAATTTCGGATTCCCCAATGAATATCCCAGTGGAAGAAATAAAAAAGTCCATGTTTACGAAAAACAAAAGGGAAAACAGTCATTTTCTTTATTATCGTCGATTATTACGTGACATAAAAAAATAATAACACTCATTAGTAGTTTATGTACAGTTCGTGAGGACAGGTACTAGGACGTTCGTCATATTCCTCTTTGAAGATCGAAAGGTCAAAAGGTGAACGTCCTTCATTCTCCCTCCCTTTCTGAAGGTCAAAGGGCCAAAAAAAAAGTGGACGTCCTTCATGGGCTCTCTCTTTTTGAAGGTCAAAAGGTCAAAAGTCCATCGTCGCCTCTTCCTTTTTGAAGGTCAAAAGGTCAAATAGCCAAAAAGTGGACCTTTTTCATCGCCTCTCACTTTTTGAATGTCAAAAGGTAAAAAGTCGGACATCCATCGTTAGCTCTTCCGTTTCGAAGGTCAAAAGGTCGAAAGATCAAAAGGTCAAAGGGTCAAAAGGTCAAAAGGTCAAAAGGTCGAGGTCCTTCGTCGCTTCTGACTTTTTGAAGTTCAACAGGTCAAAAGTCGGACCTTCAAAAGTCGTTGATCGCCTCGTTCTTTTTTGAAGGTCGAAAGTCGTAGGAGGGAGAATTGAAGGTGACGAGGAGGACGTTCAAGGATGATAAGCGAACGCGGGATGTTGGAAGGCGAGTTTCGCGACGGCGGGTTGAACGAGAGCCGGTGCAACAGGTACGGCAGCTTTGACGACGGCTGGTTCGCGATGAACGACAGCGTTGAAGCCGTTGATCGGATCAGCCGTGTATTCGACGACACGGCGGGTGCCATCAGCCTCGATCAGGCTGTAACTTCCGGTTACGACGTCTCCGTTTCTCGTTTCGTGTTGGCTCTTAGCGTCGCCGGTGATACTGTCCTGAACGTCGTAAGCGTAGGTGTATTGGGGATGGGGATCGTAATCCGTCACCGACTTGACCAGAGGCGTCGCGACGCCCAGACCCGGCGCAGCGGCGAATCCAACCGGTCCGGCTGGCAGGACACCGGCCTTTGCCGCTGCGACGAGACAGCCCAGAAAAATAGTCAACTGTGAGAGAAAAAAAAACGTTAAGGCCCTCACCCTAAGCGAAACATCGATTTCAGTCGGTAAAACAGAATTGCCACGAGCTACCGTTGTCTATCCCTCGACTGCGTGAAGAATAATCGAATGCATTTTGTCACAATTGTTGAGGAAATAATTAGTTGGCGTACTTTACTCGATCATTAATTATGAAACGTTGTTTTCTTAGTAATTATTGATTATTGTTTAATAATTAATATTTGGTAAATTCATAGAGTATTCATTTTAATAATTACTTGGCTTATTATTTAATTTTTTTTAATTATTACTTACTATTACGTTACGATTGAATAATTATTAATTATTACATAATTATCATAATAATTTAATTAATTAAACAGTAACGCGAAATCTTTTTTTTTGTCAGCACTGGTTTTTCGTACTCGACGTTTTTTTTACTCGATTTGTCAAGTCAGTCGGAAGTCACAACAGTCCAGATGAGTTTGTTTTGGTTTGGTAATTCAATTCACTAGGAAATTAGAACAGTCCAGATTAGTTTGTTTGGGTTTGTCAATTCAATTTTCTGGGAATTGAATCAAATGTTCAATTCAATTAATGGGTTTGTTTGGGTTTGTCAATTCAATTCACTAGGAATTGAATAAAATGTTCAATTCAATTAATGGGTTTGTTTGGGTTTGTCAATTCAATTCACTAGAAATTGAATAAAATGTTCAATTCAATTAATGGGTTTGTTTGGGTTCGTCAATTCAATTGACTAGGAATTGAATAAAATATTCAATTCAATTAATGGATTTGTTTGGGTTTGTCAATTTAATTGACTAGGAATTGAATTAAATGTTCAATTCAATTAATGGGTTTGTTTGGGTTCGTCAATTGAATTGACTAGGAATTGAATGAAATGTTCAATTGAATTAATGGGTTTGTTTGGGTTCGTCAATTCAATTCACTAGGAATTGAATTAAATGTTTAATTGAATTAATGGGTTTGTTTGGGTTCGTCAATTCAATTGACTAGGAATTTAATAAAATGTTCAATTCGATTAATGGGTTTGTTTGGGTTCGTCAATTGAATTGACTAGGAATTGAATGAAATGTTCAATTGAATTAATGGGTTTGTTTGGGTTCGTCAATTCAATTGACTAGGAATTGAATTAAATGTTCAATTAAATTAATGGGTTTGTTTGGGTTTGTAAATTCAATTAACTAGGAAATTAGTACAGTCGAGATGAGCAGGTTTGAAATTTGTGGGTTTTTCGTTGGGTGGCCTACCTTGGTGGCCATGTCGGTGTTGCTTCGTTAATCCCGGGGTTTCGCTACGAGTGGATCTTCACAAACTGTCGCAAGTGGTGAGACTGATTTCCCGATGTCAGTACGTACGTATTTATAGAGCGAGGAAAGACTCGATGTGCTTCAAGTTTGTGTTGGTTATTGGAGGCGTGATAGAACGATCGCGAAGAACGATATAAACCGATCAAACCGATTCACGCGTACACCCACAATTTTCTTCTTCTTCCTTTTTCATTCGCGTATACGTACACACATGATAATTGAATCGTCTGATCCGGACAATCACGTACATCCTTTTCTGAATCGTAAACAGCCAACGATCACAGGTACGTGATTTCGTTCACGTTGCGGACGGAAAGTGACGGAAAGTGAGTTTCGTTCTTCATTCTTCACGATCGTCATGATCGAATGGGCAAGAAAGTTTTATCGTTAACATTTCGTGCTTTCTTCAATGACGCTCGAAACACGAACGAATATATCATTTTCGAAACAATAATTCAGAAAAAACAAAATTAAACATTCGAATTCCTAACAAATAATGAAAATGAAAAAGGATTTTTGTAAAAGATATTTAAAAAATAAAGAAAGAATAAAAATAAAAATGATAGGAATGAATGAAAAATAATGAAAATGAAAAAAAAAATTTTTAATTTGAAAGAAAAAAATTTAATTGAAAAAAAAAAAATTTAATTTGAAAAAGAAAATTTTAATTTGAAAAAAAAATTTTTTAATTTGAAAAAAAAAATTTTTTATTTGAAAAAAAAATTTTAAAATTTGAAAAAAAATTTGAAAAAAAATTTAAAAATTTGAAAAAAAATTAAAAAATTAGAAAAAAAATTTAAAAATTTGAAAAAAAAATTTAAAATTAAAAAAAAAATTTGAAAATTTGAAAAAAACAATTTTTAATTTTGTTTTGAAAAAATGAGTTCCTTTTTTCGCGATCGTGGATTCAACGACGGGTGGTAAATATTTTATCAAAGCGAGTTCTCTCGAAATACTTTCACCGTTGCGTAAGTCAGTTTTGGTAATGGAGAACTGTAAAAGTGTAACGCTTCCGTCACGAAGTGAGGTTACAACCTAGGAATAACAATCGTCCCATCGGCCTAGATTCACTTTCGATAAATAACTCTGTGAGCTCGTTTCCATCGAATTTTTTTTTCTCACCCCGCGCTCGTCTTCGAGCTTCTGCCAAGACCGCGTAATTCTCGTTCCCGTTGCAACTATCATCAAACGTGCCGATAAAATTTAAAGAAAAATCAAAGGGAGACCTCGTCGTCTTTTTCCCCCAAAAAAAGACGATTCACTCATTGGAATTCACGAGACGTTCGTGGCTCGTGCACTTTCACATCCTGTCGAAATATCAGGATTTTTCATTCTCGCCAGTCCGAGATTCCGAAAAAAAACAAAAATGTCGGACAAAAAAATGATTTTGTTGACATTTTTTTATTTCCAATGAGTTCTAATAATTAATAATTAATCGATAGATAATGAATATTTCAATAATTAATAATCGATGATTAATTAATAATTCGATAATTAACAAACGACAATTACTTAATAATTCATTAATTAATAATCGATCATTCATTATTTTACGTACTTCACTTATAATTTACTTAATAAATTTATTATTTTTTACTAATTAATAATTATTTCAAAGTAACATAAAAATAAGTGATAATTGAATTATTTAAATAATAAGGAAAGTAAATATTAAAATTATTAATTAACTCACATAGCTAATAATTTAGTTAATTGTATGAATAAATTAATTTTCTAATTAACCAATTGAGTAATTATTAATTATTAAATAATAATCAATCATTACGAAAAAATAATGTAAAATAATTAATGATTGAGTAAAGTACTCGATATAATTATTTCTTCAACAATTGTTGCAAAATGCATTCAATTATTTTTCACTTTTCACCGAACTTTTTTTTTCGCTGACTTTTATGTTATTTTTTGTCTCGAAACGGGATGAGCGGATTGAATCATGGCTGTCTCTTTTCCGGAGCGAGATTTCATTCATAAAGTTCGTGGGTCTCGTGCATATTTCTTATCAAGTAATTCCGGAACTTTCTCTCGATCCTCTCGTTGCGTCGTCCTCGTATGGCCAGTGAAGATGAGTAGTAACCTTGGCCGTGGGACGTCCCATAGCCACGGGCCATTTTCATGAAACACAGAGAGAGAAAGAGAGAGAAAAAGAGAGAGAGACGAAGGAGATTCTCTCGTCTGCATCTCGATCTGTGATCTCGAAAAAAAAGAGCCACGATAATTGCGTAACCGCTGACTCAACGAGTCCTGGAGGTTATCGACTCATCCTCAACACGAATTACCAAGATCGTCTTTGGGTCCAACGAAAACGATTTTTTTTCACGTTTCGTACAATATTTCGAGCACTTTTGAAAAATCTGAATCTTTAATCATTTTGGCACTGCTGGAGTCTGGAAAAACATTTCTGACGAGAACTATGGATATTTATATCAAAGTATGGAATTTTGAGGTTATACAGGGTGGCCATAATAAATTAAGTGATTAAGTTTACAGCGAAAAATCGAGCATCAGTCTTTGTAGAATTCATAGAGACAGAAATAGATGCTTAAATTTGACGATTAAAATGTTTCGTCCTTGAAAAATTGCGAGTTAAAAATTTCGACTATTTCTCTCGAACTCGTGTGTCACGTGATACGTCTTCGACATGTCCTTAAGCAGAAACGAAAATTTATACAAAATCTTAAATATGTTATAAACCAGCGATTCAACTAGGATTATCGTGATTGATTCAACAGTTTTTTTTTTCGTCGAGCAAAAAACTTAAGAAAAAATGAGTTAAAAATAGAATGTAATTTTCAAAAGTGTATAAAAGAGTCAATTTTCTTAATTTCTAATTCACTCTAGTTCAATCGCTAGTCTTAAATATAAGGGCATGACGAACATCGACATAACCTCAAAAATTTTCAAAATTTATTTTCTCGGCGTCGATTAAGTTTACAGCGAAAAATCGAGCATCAGTTTTTGTAGAATTCATAGAGACAGAAATAGATGCTTAAATTTAACGATTAAAATGTTTCGTCCTTGAAAAATTGCGAGTTAAAAATTTCGACTATTTCTCTCGAACTCGTGTGTCACGTGGTACGTTTTCGACGTGTCTTTGAGTACCTAACGTAATTCGAGTACAAATTGGAACGAGTAGAAAAAAAAAGTGATTATTTATTGGATCGGTTCAAGGACGAATGACCGAGCGCCATCGTCTAGTACACATTCCATATAATCGAATTCTCAAAAATCGTTAGACACCGTTTTTTGTTTTTTTTTTGTTTTTTTTTCGTTTTTTTTTTTGTTCATTTTTACGTCCGTATTAATTCGTAGTTGAAAGCACCCCGCGGCGGTGAGCCGAAAATACATTTCATTATCATTTGGGTCGATCTCCGAACGAACGCCAAGAGCGTTAGCTATGGCCATTCCAGACTCTGCCAAAGGATTGCCCCTCCAGTTAGGCAATTCTCATGGACGAAAGAGATTCGGGAAGGCGTGGTCTATTTCGATCGAGATTGATCTATCCGAGAGCGAAAAATCTTGGGTATAAAAGGGGCCTGGACCGTTCAGCACAGTATCACAGTTAGTCGTGTTCTATCTCGATCAACAACCCCCAAAAAAACGAAAAATGGCGTTCAAGGTAGGATTGAGGAATGGGTGTTGAATCTGCCGTGACTGCACCGTGGATTTTTCATTTTTTTGATTAACCGGTATAAAAAGATCATTAGATTGTTGACCCAGTGTCCATTAGTGTCGATGCACAGTAGATTTATCATTTTTTTGGATATGCCTGAATACAAAAGATCGATTGTTGACCTAGAATCCATTAAGCAAGCTAAGATTCATTTGCTGATTAAACAAGCAAAATAGTTCGTCAATTGGCCATTTATGAGTGATTGCTGATACTATTAAGAAATTGGTAGACTTTTGATAGCTTTGGAATCCTAACATTGATCGAAGAAGCTTCTGTGATTGGTGGCCTGATATCAATTTATGGACCCAATAGTGATTTCCTGACCAGATATCATTAATCTAAAGTCGAATATTGATTTCCTGACCTGCTGTAATTGATTAGCATCCTGTCATTGATTTCCTGATTTGCTATCATTGATCCACAACTTACCATTGATTTCATGACCTGATATCATTGATCCAAAGTCTACCATTGATTTCCTGATTTGCTATCATTCATCTACAACCTACCAGTGATTTTCTGACCTGCTATGATTTATCTACAATCTACCATTGATTTCCTGACCTGCTATCGTTGATCAACCATTGATTTCCTAACCTCCCACTTCAAACCTGACCCAACTTGGATTTTCCCCTTGCGAAACCATTCTACTATCAGCTAGCTCCAGCTCATTGTATTTTAATTCCGCAGTTGATGACTTTCGCGACCCTCGTCGCAGTCGCCAGTGCAGGAGTTTTGCCTGGTGCTCCTTTGGCGTACCAGACCGCGAACATCGCTCCGTTGACATACAGCCATCAGGCACCGGTTGCCTACGCAGCGCCCGTAGCCAAAGCCGTGTATGCCGAAACCCACGACAACGAGTACGACTCCCATCCCCAGTACAGCTATTCTTACGACGTGCACGATTCTCTCACCGGTGACGCCAAGAGCCAGCAGGAGACCCGTAACGGTGACGCGGTCGAAGGTAGCTACAGTTTCGTTGAGGCTGATGGCACTCGTCGGGTAGTTCATTACACCGCTGATGACCAGAACGGCTTCAACGCCGTTGTCGAAAAACAACCTGCCCAAGTAGCCGTCAAAACCGTTTCTCCAGTTGTTTACCAATCGGCCAGTCCAGTTGTCAAAACCGTTTCTCCAGTTTACCAATCGGCCAGTCCAGTTGTCAAAACCGTTTCTCCAGTTTACCAATCGGCCAGTCCAGTTGTCAAAACTGTTTCTCCAGTTTTTTATCAATCGGCCAGTCCAGTCGTCAAAACCTACTCGCCATTGGCTTATCAAGCAGCCACCCCAGTCGTCAAAACCGTCGCACCTGTTGCCCATGCCACCTATGCTGCACCAGCCTACTATCAGCACTCCAGCCCCCTCTACAATGTCGCTGCACCCCTCGCCCATGCCACTTACGCTGCACCCCTCTATCACCATTGAAACAACATCCGAATCCATTCACTCCGCTATGGTTCAACCCTCGTTCCCAATACTTATCTAAACCCAAACATATGAAAATGACATCTGATCATCTGACATCTTCTATGATATTACGATTGACTGTATATACGTGATGAATAAATACTGAATTTTGTACCATCAATGCTGTTTTATTTTTTCGGACCAACCGAACACACTTTTTTTTGTTGTTTTGAGTGGATTTTGGGCGTCGTTTAATGTCTTTAAAGCTTGATTGGTGGCAGCGATTAGTGGAGATGGTTGAAATGATCTTTTGCCAGGATTTCGATATTTTTTCTTAAAGAGTTGAATGGTTATTTTTAAATAGATTCAGATGAGTACTGACTTTTATATTCTTCTTTACTGATTTTTTTACTTTATTGATTGTATACTTTACTGATTTTTACTGATTTTTTTACTGATTTTGTTTACTGTACTGATTTTTTACTTTACTGATTTTTTTACTTTACTGATTTTTTTACTTTACTGATTTTTTATTTACTTCTTACTACTGATTTTTATATCCTTCTTTATGGATTTAAATGATTTTTTTGTATGAACGTAAACGATCGATTGTGCCAATTTAGATATTTTCCTCTTTTGGTTTAGGCCATCTTTTCTACCGACTGAATTTTTTTTCAACCTTTTAGATTAATTTTTGTTTTGATTTGAATAACCTTATCTACCAATTTGGATGATCTTTCCTACCAATTTGAATGTCTAATTTGAACAGTCCTAGTTTCGTCGATCTTTTTGCTGATTTCGGTAAACATCTGTCTTTATTTTAATAATCAAATGGTAAAGACTTCGTGACCAACTGGAAGTCATACGATATCATCATTTATAATGAGTATACCTAGGCTTCTTCGTAAGAGTACCTTCTGATCAGTCAGACCTCGATTTAAGCAACTCTAGACTTTGAATAAACAGAGAATGGGCGAATGGAAGGAGGTTGAAGCTACAAAAAACCATCAAGTGTGTCTTGAAAATCGATCCTCTCTCTTTTCCACTCCTTTTTTTCAGTCTTCGTCGATCAACAAAAAATAAATTCACGATGAAGGTTCCGATTGTAAAAGTATTCCTTTGTGGAGGTACGATTGCATTACTCAGCATATATGGTGCATTCAATGAAGGACGATCGGTCCGAAAATTCTTGAACGTCTCACGAAGCACCTGCGATATCGTGATCGTTCTTTCACAAAGGTGGCATAAGAAATTCATGGCAATTTCAAAGTGATGAACCGCAATTCTTATCCATCTCAGGCTGATGCCATCAGTGTAATTTCACGCCCGGTTCCACCAGCTTTGCGACACGTCGTCAACGATCGTTCGACAAATTGTCATTTCAGGATATCTGGTTGGCATAACGACGCCATTTTTTCATATTTTAAACGGAAATTTATTAACGTTATTCTTAAAGCTCTTTTTAACGTTTTGTAAAAAAAAAAAAATATATTGAGGTCCATATCTTCGAGCTTGTTTTTTTTAATTAAATATATCATTTTTCGATAAGCCAAGGTGACAAGACGCTTTAATCAACAAACCCAAACAAACCCAATCAAACTTACCACTTCTATCCTATCGGAACGAAATAAATTTATCTAAGTCCAAAAAAAAAAAAATTTCGAAGGCTGCAGGAAAATTAGAAAATTACTAGATCTAGGATTTTTTTGCTTCTGGACATTCCAGCTCGCTCTTTCCACCAAATAGACTCAAGAAGACCCGAGAAGACCCATTCTGACCTGGATGACTCTTAATAAATTGATTGATGATTCATCGCTCTTGCAATCCCAGGAGATCGCGAGATTGCGTTATAATATTGCGACGCGAGAAAAAAAAGGACAAGGAAATGCAAAACAAAAGAGGGTATAAATTACGGCACCGTGTCCAACCGATGTTCGACGAGGCATAAGAAAATTGCTCCGTCGAGCAGGGACCGGTACGGCTCGCTCCAGACTTCAATAAAGCGAAGAAACGAAAAATAATAATAACAATAAAAAAAATGAAAAAAAATGAAAAAAAAAACGAAAAAAAATGAAAAAAAAAAATGTTAAAAAACAAAACGTACGAGAGGAAGGAAGGACGAAAAGATGTGTGATGTAACGAGAACGTTGAGCACGAGAGCAACGCCTGTTACGTAGTCGAGATCCCATGTAAAAGTGGATCAGGTGTCCGCAAAGTGGCGAACGAGAAAGAAAGGAAGAGGAGGAGGAAGGGGGGGGGGGTTTGGGGTTTGAGGCCGCCGAAAGATCTGGACCCGCCAAAAATCTGGGGCGTGGTTAACCCGGACCACTTTGCCGGTTGCATCATCTCTTGGTAACATTGAAGCTGTATTAAAATAAAAAAAAAAAATAAAAAAAAAACTTTCGTACATTGTATATGTTGGGTTACAGTGAAACCTCGATTTTTGGCAATTGTCATTGCTTGGGTTTTATTTTTCATTTTTTATTCGGGTATTTTACTGATGCAACGATAGATATATGGATTAGCACAAAACTGGGTTCTTTAAAAATAAAAATAATAACATATCGATAGCAAAACTGTAATTGAAAATAAAAATAAATAATAAAATTGAATTAAATTAAAATATTTTTACCGTGATATCTATTAAATATAGTAAATATATATAAATATATAACCATTTATTTATATATATTAAATATATTCAATATATATTAAAAATATATAAAATAAAAATAAATAATGAAATAAAATGAAATAAAAATATTTGTATTGTGATATATATTGAATATAGTAAAGATATATTAATATATAAACATATATTTATATATATTAATTATATTAAATATATATTTAAAATATAATGAATAAAAATAAAAAATATAAAAATAAATGAATATTGATCCGATCGCTATCAAACTTGACAGGATCACCCACCAGGCCATTCTAAAGATTGCCTGAAAATTTCATCGAAATCGGTCCATACAAGGAGCATACATACACATATTGTCTATTATAGATATAAAAGATAGATTTTACGATTGGGACATTTGCTCCTTCGCAACTCCCGTTCATCTACGTTCAGACGTTTTATTTTTGTATTCACGAGAGCCAAAAAAACAGAGCGAAACGAGTGTGGAGAAGACATTGGGTGGGGCAGAGTCAAGATAAAGGTATAAAAGTAGAAAGATCCTGGTGAGAAGACATTATTCGATCTTCAAAATTCACGGGGTCTTCAAGGATTAGAAATGGTCTTCAAGGTGAGCAAAAAGAGCAAAAAGGAGGACTTGGAGGTCCATTGGAGGACTTTTTCGGTGTCTTAAAAATGTAACTCTCTTCCAATGTCTTCAACATAGAAGACTCTTTTCGTATCTTCGAAATGGAAGCTTCAACAAACCCAAACGAACCCAGATAAACCCAAACAAACATGGAAGACTCTTTCCAGATATTTGAACATTTTTTCAGTATCTTCAAAATGACCACTCCTATTGTCTTCACCATTTGTTTTCCATTTCTTCAAAACGGAAGATTGATTGTTTTCATCATCTTTTTGCTGATTTGGGTAATCTTCTGGCTTTATTTTGATAAGCTGATGATAAAGACTTTGTGTTCAGCTGGACGATACGATGTCATCATTGATAATGAGTTTGTTTGGGTTTGTTTGGGTTTGTACTACTCTTCAACCATTTGCCTTTCCTATCAATCTTAAAAATTCAATTCTTCGAACCCAAACGATTTCAGTTCTTAGCTCTGGCTTGCCTTGTTTGGGTTTGTTTGGGTTTGAACTACTCTTCAACTATTTCCCTTTCCTATCAATCTTAAAAATTTAATTCTTCGAACCCAAACGATTTCAGTTCGTAGCTCTGGCTTGCCTCGTTTGGGTTTTTTTGGGTTTGTTTAGATTTGCACCATTCTTCAACTATTTGCCTTTCCTATCAATCTAAAAAATTCAATTCGTCGAACCCAAACGATTTCACTTCGTAGCTCTGGCTTGCCTTGTTTGGGTTTGTTTGGGTTTGAACTACTCTTCAACTATTTACCTTCCCCATCAATCTAAAAAATGCAATTCTTCGAACCCAAACGATTTCAGTTGGTAGCTCTGGCTTGCCTGGTGGTCGTGACGAATGCAGGTTTGATTCCATCAGGATCATTGGAGTTTGGAGCAGTCGGTTACCCGCAGCCTGGACACCTGGCTTACGCAGCCCCAATTGCCAGCAAAGCGGTTATCGTCAAACCAGTAAACGACTACGATCCGATACCGGAGTACAGTTATTCGTACGAAGTTAACGACGCTTTGACGGGAGACGCGAAGAGTCAACAGGAAACCCGAAAGGGTGACGTCGTCGAGGGTAGTTACAGCTTCATCGAGGCTGATGGAACTCGTCGCCTAGTCCGTTACACGGCTGACGATCAAAATGGCTTCAACGCCGTCGTCGAGAAACAACCGGCTGAAGTCGCCGTCAAAACCCTCGCGCCGTTGAAGACGATTGAACCAACCGTCAGTTACCCACCGGCTAAACCTTTGGCTTACAAAGTTGGCGCCATCGCTCATCCAACAACGGCCTATGATCGTTTCGCACCCGTTGCCTACTCCTCACCGCTTTACCATCATTGAAAACCCGGAAAATCCACTTTTCGTTCAAATGACGAATGTACAGTCCGATAATTAATTAATATTTTTATTAATCATTATTTTAATGCTGGTTGATGATTCGTGTAGAAACCATAATTGAAAACCTGGAAAATCCACTTTTCGTTCAAATGACGAATGTACAGTCCGATAATTAATTAATATTTTTATGCTGGTTGATGATTCGTGTAGAAACCATCATTGAAAATCTGGAAAATCCACTTTTCGTTCAAATGACGAATGTACAGTCCGATAATTAAT
>JAPYZJ010002916.1:0-19728 GCA_030522765.1 Ophioninae sp. B BG-2022a | reverse complement strand
GCTTCGCGAATGCAAATGACTCTCGATCACGAAGAGACTGAGAGGTTAGGAAAGGGAGGGGGGGGTGGTTGATCATCAGCTCATACGGCGCCTCGTACGATACGATTCTCGATGGAGACGAGCACGAGCTTCTTCTCGTTTCCATATTTAATTATCATTTTTATCATGGGGCTGCTCGAGGTAGCGGCGCTGGTTTTAAGCTCTCCCGGCGAGGATTATCCGGTCAACAATTAATAACGGGGAGGCACGGCGGCCGTAACGAGTGCGTCTCGGGGTGGCGTCGCGTCTTGCGTTGTCTCGACCGTCGGAATATTCAACCATCGACGATACGATCATTTACAAGATTATCGGATACCGGTCCGATCGACGAGAAATCGGCTTTCTACGTTTTTCTTGGGGTTTTGAGGATAGGGGGGGGGGGTTGGTTTTGGTTTTGGTTTGGTTTTGTTGGGTTTTTTTAATTAGTTGATTCTTTTCGTTGTGCTTTTTTGTTTTTTGTCTTTCGCGACTCAATTTTTTTTGTTTCGAGAACTTCGGTAGGATGTTGGGCGTTTGGGTTTGTTTGGTTTTTTTTTTAATTCGATTCCTATTTTTTTGTTTTTTCTCTCTCGAGACTTCATTTTTTTTTGTTTTGAGAACTAAGTTTGGATCTTGGTCGTTTGGGTTTGTTTGGTTTGTTTCTACGTTTTTCTTGGGTTTTTGTTTCGTTTTGTTTGTTTGTGTTTTCGCTTTTGTTTTGGTTTTTTTCTACGTTTTTGTTTTGTTTGGGTTTGTGGTTTTTTTCTGGCTTTCTTTTTTCTCTCTCGAGACTCCTTTTGTTCGATTTCGAGACCTTAACTGATATCTTGTTCGTTTGGGTTTGTTTGGGTTCTCCCTACTTTTTTTTTCGTTGTTTTGTTTTTTATTTATGTTTTTGGTTTTGATTTGATTTTGTTTAGGTTTTTTTTTCTTCTTCGATCTCCTTCTTTTTGGCTTTCTTTTTTCTCTATCGCAACTTCCTTTTTTTCGATTTCGAAACCTTCGCTGGTATCTCGTTCGATCCGATTTCGCGTTTTTTTTTTCCTTTTTCCTGCTCATTTTCACCGCTGGGAGTATAATAATCGAAGCCGAGCTCTATTAATAGGCAGGCAAAGAGTTTCTTGATGATATCGTGATCAGGGAGGAAGAGAGAGGGGTTCGTTGAAATAGAAACGTAATTCAGACTACTTTATCGGTATCGCGAAGGGCCGTGCCCCCCGCCCGCCCCGCGGGGGGCACGGCCCGGGTTTTACCCCCCCCCCCCCCCCCTCCCCCTTACGAACGAGCGCAATTTTCATTCGGCCCTTCCAGCGCTCAGATCCCGATCGGGGAATATTTCGCGCAAATAACATCGTTCCCTCGCTCCCGTCTTCGATCTCTTTCTTATCCAGCGTTCCAACTCTTCGATGATGGAGAACTCTCATTGAAAATTAATCGGCTCGGAAATCGCTTTTTTTTGTGCGTTTTTGTTTCGTTGTTGATTGTTTTTATTTTCAAGTGTTTTTTTTCGTCGTTTCATGTGGCTTGACGATCTTGAAGTGATCGATCGTATCTGATATCCCACTTTTTATGGTTTCGTGTTTTTCTTTTGGTAATTATGGGGTTTGAGATTTTCAAAAAACGGGGAAAGGATGGGTATTTTGAGAAAGTATTTTTCATTAATTTTCCTATTTTCGAAAATATTTTCATGAAGTTTCCTATTTTCGAAAATATTTTCATGAATTTTCCTATTTTATTAGAAAATATTTTTATAAATTTTCCTATTTTCGATAAAATTTTTGTGAATTTTCCTATTTTCGAAAATATTTTTTTAAATTTTCCTATTTTCAAAAGTATTTTCCTATTTTCGAAAATATTTTCCTAAATTCTCCTTATTTCCAAAATATTTTCCTAAATTCTCCTTATTTCCAAAATATTTTCCTAAATTCTCCTATTTTCAAAAATGTTTGAAAAATAAATCTCCTTAGCAAAAATTGAAAAAAAATTTCCCTGAACAAAAGGAGAATCGTGAAACCACTAGATTTTTCTTTAGTGACTTTTCGAGTGTTTCTTCAGGTTGGCCTCGCAGCGCGCGAGTCTCGATTTTGTGGGGACGTATGAATCGAGATTACGATGAGTTTTTCGATGGAAGGGTTATGAAAATTGTTCAATAGGGAAGAACCTAGCGTGGGATTCGTTGCGTGTTCTTTCGTGGCCTTGAAACGAGCCGGGGTCGTCACACGCGTCTTGGCACAGGTAAACGACCATCGGAAAGAGCCACCACACACGCATGCCTCTTTTCCGTTGTTTTTCTTCTTCTTCGTCGTTGCTTTTCCCCTCTCTCTCTCTCTCTCTCTCTTTCAACTCTCTTTCCTGGTGTTGTGTCTTCGAGTGGTAACCCAGGCTCTACCGATCGTCTCTTATCTTCCCGGCCGCTCTTATCTCCCCGTACCAATTCCACGCGCGATACGGAGAGTATCCTCGCATGCACCGGTGAGAACCGTATCGTTTCCGGATTGCATTCGTAACCGCGTTGGAATTTGAGGCAATATGGACGGGGCTCGATCGGAGCACGTGGGGGGTACGGGGAACACCCGGTATATGCTACGAAAGCTCTAGCTTCAGAGGGAGAGAGAGAGAGAGAGAGAGAGGGAGAGAACTGTTCATTTCGTACTACGGAACGTGCGTTCTCGAAGAGTACGGTGGAAGTTTGATGTATAAGTTTGCGTGTGGATTGTATTTTTTAATTTTTGAAACCCTAACGTTATTAATTCAATTGGATTGAGTAGATTGATTGGCTTGACTCGATTCGATTGATTAATTGGATTGGTTTAGATCAGGGGTTCCCTAAGTTATTAATCACGCGCCCCCTTTCTAATTAACAAAAATGTCCGCGCCTCCTTGTCCTGATAATACATATAATTGTAAACTGTAAACAAAAATCTCGGACGGCCGGCGGAGGATGCAGGCCTATCTACAAATATTGACAACATAAATAAATGAACTCTTTTTCGTAAATGTTTTCACTAACTTTAAAACCTATGTATATTACCAAGTTTGTGTGAAATACGTACATAGGGCGTAAATGCAAATAATGTGTAATTAAGGTCCTTAGTGGCCCACGCCCCCCTTCGCAGGTCTCTGCGACCCCCTTGGGGGGCGCGTCCCCCACTTTGAAAATCCCTGGTTTAGATAGTCTTGATTGATTGATTGATTGATTGGTTGGTTAATTGATTGACTGATTAGACTGCTTGATTGATTGACTGATTTGATGGATTCGACTGCTTGATTGGTTGATTGATTGACTGATTAGGCTGCTTGATTGATTGATTGGATTGGATTGGATTGATTGGATGGGTTTGATTAGATTGGATTGATTGGACTGGATTGAATTGATTAGATTGGATTGATTGGAATGGATTGGATTGATTGGATTCAATTGGTTTGATTGATTGATTGATTGATTTATTTATTTTTTGATTTATTGATTTATTGATTGGCTGGTTGATTGTTTGATTTATTGATTGGCTGATTGATTGATTGATTGATTGATTGATTGATTGATTGATTTATTGATTGGCTGATTGATTGATTGATTTATTTATTTATTTATTTATTTATTTATTTATTTATATATTTATGGACTGGTTGATTGATTGATTTATTTATTGACCCACCGATCGATTGACTGAGTGATTGATCGGACTGGATTGAATTGGAATGGATTGGATTGGGTTGGGTTGGGTCGGGTTGGGTTGGGTTGGATTGAATTGGATTGGATTGGTTTAGATTGGATTGGATTGGATTGGATTGGATTGGATTGGATTGGATTGGATTGATTGATTGATTGATTACTAAGCCTTAATAAACTATGCCGCTCAATGCGATAAATAACAACAATTAGTTAGTAAACATTAGGCAAATGAACAAAAAAATTAAAACAGCTGAAAATAACATTAACCGAAATAGGTTGAATATTACAGAAGCTCGAACGAAATACTACTAAAAATGGTAATTATATAAAAATAAAGATAACATTGAAAATAAAATGAAAGCTCAGTTGCGGGGGCGGGGGTAGAGGAAGACGGGGGAGAGACAGGGAGAGAGTGCGCGTGTGCTCGAGCGAGACGCTCCACTGGCGCCACGCAATTGTCAATTAACATTTTTACCGACGTACAAGTAAAACACGAACGTTACGGTCGTTGGGCTGCCGAGGGAGCGAGAGAGAGAGAGAGAGAAAGAACGAGAGAAGCGCGCACCGGCTCTCGGAAGAGGGTCACAGCATCCCGAACGGGCGCCTCTCTTTCTCTCTCCCTCGGATACATTTCATTATGATTATTTGCCCGATGGATTGCTCGTTGAGCAGCTCGCAACATCACCGCGAACCAATACCACGCTCGAATGCCCGATATTCACTCCGTGCGGAAAACTCGCTATGCCTTCGTATTCTTCCGTCGCCAAAAACTTTACGAATCTGATTTCATTACGATAAATCGCTAAAATAGTAAAAAATGAAAATCACAATTGGCTTTATTATTATTATTATTCGTTGTTTGGGTTTGTTTGGGTTATCATTATCATTATTTTTTATTTTTATTTATTAATTTTTAAGTTCTCATTTATAATTTTTTAAATTATTTTTTAAAGTTTTTATTTATAATTTTTTTTAATTTATTTTTGAAGTTTTTATTTACTATTTTTGTAATTATTTTTTTATCTCGCTTTACAACAACATTGCAATCAGCCAAAAAAGCAATTTAAGGAACTTTGACCTTGGTCATTTCTTCAACCTTGAAAAATTCTAAACAAATTAATTTCTTGGCTTTTGAGTGTTTCAAGGCTGAAGAAAACACGAATGTCAAAGTTCCTTCAATTTCGGATTTAAGGTTTATTGAAATTTCGTTGTAAAACGAGATAAAAAAAAGAATAAGCAAAATAATAAATAATTATTTAAAAAATCAAGAAATAAAAACAAAAAAATAATAATAGTAAAGTATTTGTGAAGTAATTATTTATAAAAATGAAATATTTAGTTCAATTAATGAAGCTAGTTAATTAACTTTAGTTTAATAGTAAAATATATTGAATATATAATTGAGTTAATAACTAAACTGATAAATTAATTTATGAGCTTAAACCCAAACAAACCCAAACGAACCCAAACTAACTGATTAATTAATTTAGAAGCTTAAACTAGATAACATTAAGCTAATAATAATTTAATATTATTTGAGTTGGACTTTATTGAGCTAAAAGTAAGGTTATGTATCTTCTTTTCCTCTTGTAAAATGCAAGTGTACATTTCCTGCATCGTTCTACGCTTCGAAGCTGACAGCACTGAGATCGCGAACGAAACAAGAATTGGCACCAGCCTAGTCACGAATCGCACCGATACTTATCGCCTATCACTGAAATTTGCACTAAACTGCGTGACTCTACGTTTCCCAGTCCTCTTATCACTGCCGACCTTTCTAGGCTCCTCCCATACGACAGATCCTAATACTCCGGTTTACCACTATAATCTCGTGAACTTGGGTCGTTTTTGTCTTCGCGCTACCACGTCCACAATTATTCATGGAAAAATTTCGAAAACTTTATGGTTTATCTTTAGAATATACTTTTCAAGGGGAAACAGTTATTTTTTATTTTTCTATGATTAATATATTTTTTTCATCAAATATTAAGGACAACGCGAAATAAAACTTAAAAAAAAATATATATATATACAGCGTAGGTAAAAATGGGAATTTGTTTTAAATGCAGTTTCTTAAAGGAAAAAAGTTGCTCTTCACAGAAAAAGTAATGACATTTATGTAGGAAATTGTTATAAAAGGAAAATAAATTTTTAATTGAGTAATTTTGAATTATTATAAAATATAAGTGATAATTAATTATTGGAAATGATAAATTATAATCGACTATTATAAATTATTAATTATAAGTGTGTTTGTTTGGGTTCGTTTGTGTGGGTTATTATATTAATTATTAATTATAATAATTAATAATATTGATTATAATGAATTATTATAAATTATCAAGTATAATGAAATATTTATACGTTCGAGAAATTTCAGAATGAAATTTTAAGCCAGGCAAAAACGACCAACGTTAATGGGTTGAGGGTAAAGAATGTCCCGGACTTCAACTAGGTTGCACCTCTTTGACGTAACATTAAATCCATTTCCGGGTCCAAAAACCCAATACGTTGCGTTTCACTTAATTTCCAAGCCCGGAGATGCAGGATGTTGATGTCTCGAGGATGGGGTAATTAGACGTTGGCTGGACGATTATTTTATCCGGTAAGGTTAGAGCTAAAACGGGACGAGAGTGAAACTCCGGTAGCTCGTGGCGTCAATAACGTCGCCCTCGTTGTTTATTCTTGGATGTTCTCTAATGGAGGTCTCGGAGTTCATTGCACCTTCTTTTCTTCCGTTCCTTCATTTTTCTCTTCCTCTCAGTTTTTCTTTTTAATGTTTTAGTTTTTCGAAGTTGAACGTGTGTGTTGGGGCGATTGGTGGTGGCCCGAGCGACAATGGATGCGGGAGGTCAACGGCGCGGCTCTGTTCGAGGAGCAAACGCGACGTTGATACGTTTTCCTGGAAAGGGACGCTGCGTCGTAAGTAGCCTTTTGTGACGTAACGACACACGCGGAGAACGGTCAGGAAACGCTTCGGAGATACAATTGTTCCCACGGGAATGAAGGCTCCAGGAGAGAAAGAGAGAGAGAGAGAGAGAGAGAAATGGGAAACGCGGAACTCGTCAACGTTCATCGATTCTTTGGCTTCGCTCCGGCGTTAAATGAAGATAACGAAGAGGATGAAGAAGGGAGACCGAGAGGATGGACCGCAGCCGAGATTCGTCGAGTTTCGACGAATCCTAGTAAAAGAAAAAAAGAAAAACGAGTGGGAGAAAGAAAAATGAAGGAAAGAAAGGGAAGAGAGAAAAAGCTTTGTGGATTCTTCGAACAGCGATAAAACGCGGACGGGTGGAGTCTTCACGGAGCCCTCGCTGTTTACACCTACCTACACCTAATAATTATCACCGGGAAATAACTCAGAACCCTCCTCGCTTCCCGAAGAACAGATACGAACGTGTTCTCCTATGGGCCGAAGATTGTATACCCGAGGGATTAACGAACGGCCCTCCGACAAAGATCCATCCTAGCGAGACCACCTCTCGCTTCCTCTCAAACTTCTTCGCTTATTAACCAACCAGAGACAATGATATAACCTCGAGGAAACTTAAATAAACCAGTCGGGAACTCTGGTGGGAAACTCGAACTTCGAATGACCGGAAAACTCAACATTACGAATTTCAACATTCCGAAACTACATATTTCGTAAATTTTTGGGTTTGTTTTAAATCAAGGGTTTTATATCGAACTAACGAACTCTTAAAAAACCCAAACACATTTGGTGAATTTGAATTCGTTCGTTATTCGAGTTTGAATATACCGAAACTGCAAATTTCGTCAATTTTTCGGCTTGTTTGGGTTTATTTTAAATCAAGAGTTTTTAATCAAACTAACAAACCCAAAATTTTACGAAATTTGTTTGGGTTTGTTTAAAATCAAGGGTTTAATATCAAACTAACGAACCCAAACAAACCCAAATTTCGTGAATTAAAATATTCGGTATATTTCGGTATAAAAATATTGTTTGAAAAACTGTCGACTTGCCTTTCGGCTCGTAGCTTTCCCGTTAAGTATTTTTTTGATCAATCGAATTTTCGAATATCTGAAAACTCGTGAAAACTTTCGGGATTTTTTTTCACGCTGTGTTCATTATCCAGTTGGACGTTTTTGAAAATAATTCGAAATCGCTGGTTAAGGTACAGACTCACCCTATTTTCGTGATGAGCTTTCCGTGAACATGAAGGTAGGAGGTTATGAAGCGTTTGTTCACCTGCGAACCGAAAACGAAAACGAGATATTCAAAACTGAACATTAACGACCCGTGCACGTGGGTCGTTATTACCTGGCCCAAAATTTCATTCTGAAATTTCTCGTACTTATAATTATTCAATAACAATTAAATAGATATGATTAAATAATTAAATAAATATGATTGAATAATTAATCATCACAAATCCATTCCTGCCTCAAAGCCTTACAACCCAAACAAACCCAAACAAACCCAAACAATGAAAATATGAAACAAAACCTATGTAAAGATCCAAATTTCTATGCGTATTCCTTCCGTGAAAAAAAAATCATAAAAAACCAATCATTTTCGAGGTTGTGAATGGTTTTCCTGCCTTAAAGCGTTACGACCCAAACAAACCCAAACAATGAAAATATGAAACAAAACCTACTTAAAGATCCAAATTTCTGTGCGTATTCCTTCCGTTGAAAAAAATCATAAGAAACTAATCATATTCGAGGTTGTGAATGGTTTTCCTGCCTTAAAGCGTTACAACCCACGCAAACCCAAACAATGAAAATATGGAACAAAACATATTTAAAGATCCAAATTTCTGTGCGTATTCCTTCCGTGAAAAAAAAAATCATAAAAAACCAATCATTTGCGAGGTTGTAAATGGTCTTTCCGCCAAGGTGCTTCTAACATCGTCACGAATTGGGGATTAATTAAAAAATAAATAACAAAACGCAAACTCGTGAATTCTTACTTCGACGCTCGTCAATTGGGTCAGTTCCTCCGAGTCGCTGTGCAAGAATTTTGATTCTCCAACGGTTGTAGAAGAGGTAGTTCTACGAACGCGTCTTCCACCCGGATGTATCCAGGTCTCTCGTCTGAGAGCACCAGGCGCATTGTTGGCTCCCTCTTTCTCCTTCATTCTCGCTCGTTCCTTCCATTCGCGTTGTTCCTTGCGTTTCCGTTCGGTCGACTCGTACTACATAAGTGACGCGACAAAGCCATCTAATAAATTACATTCGACTAAGCCGCGCTACGAACTCTCTCGTCTCTTATTTCGTCTCGGTTCAACATCGCGTTCGGTGACCGTTTTTCGGTTATGAAAAACCTCATCGAAACCCAAACAAACCCAAACGAAAAATGAAAAACGAGCGATTATTAACAACGGGCACAATTCTACTGAACAGTGCCGGATCAGCCGTTTAACGAAGAGTAGCCAATGCGTTTGGGCTAAATATCAATCGAACTTTTAAGTACTTTTCGAATATTCAAGCGTTTCTTCTGCCACGATACTTTCAACGTCGTTATAAGCGGTTTTCACGGAATTCATAATACTCCGGCAGTTGAAACGTCTTCCGGTGAAAAAAAGGAACGGAAAAAAAGATCGATCTTAATTAAGTTTAAACGACCTTCAGGTGTGACCTTAAACTTCAAGGTCACGTCTGATCAATGGCCTGAGTGAAATACAATTGACCTCAAACGTAATATTCTTTTTTCAAATCTTTTAAATTTTCAAGAATTACCCAAATTTATCGAGGTTTATCCTGTAATACCTGAAATTTGCGAAGAGTTTGTAAAAGTGACGTTTTATTTTGTCATATGTAATATGTAAATATGTCAATTAATTTTGTAATTAGTAGAATGTAAATTAAATTTTTTAATTTTCAATATATAAATATGTAACTTAATTTTGTAATTAGTAACATGTAAATATGTAAATTAATTTTATAACTAGTAACATGTAAATATGTAAATTAATTTTATTATTTGTATTGTGTAAATATGTAAATTAATTTTATAATTTGTAATATGTAAACGTAAATTGAAATTTGCTACAGGCGTTGGCTTAATCCGGCACTGCTAATGGAGGCGAAAGTATCGAGAAGCGGCAACCACCTCTGCCGATTGCAATATACTTTTGTCTTTTTTTTTTTCAATTTTAACATGCTAGCTACGATGCTCCGCGCATGAGTGTCAATCATGTGCAATGAATCCGTGCCTGTGATCGGGGATACTCAAAAAATTCAGCCAAACTTCCCGCTTAACGTTCGAAGGATGGAAGAAAAAAAACCGAGCGATCGCTCGAGTTTGCGAAGAGAAAAAAAAGACTATCAAGGGATAACTACGAAGCGTCGATGAGTGACAATGATAACGCCCGGAGATAACACACCGAATATTCGAAGATTACTTACATAATGAAGATACTGGCGGCAAAATAAAAATCATCAAAGTTATTACGAGACTGTGCAATCGCACGATCTTGGGACGGAGATATCGATTGAGATCTTTTGGCGAGAACGAACCGAGAGACGTACCTTTTTTCTGTTCTCGTCGAAAATGCCTATCAAACTCTCCCTGGCCGAGTGAAACGGATTGGAGGCCATGAGAGAGCGCATGTAGTAATAAACAGCGTCCAGTTTGCGTCGCTGCAATAGAAAACATCGTTTTTGAATATCTTTGAAGAAAATTGAAATTTTCATAAGCAAAACTCGGCGCCTCGAATCGAAGAGAAATAACGATACACCAAAGGGATGAAAAAGAGATTGTATTTGGCATGGGCAAAAATAATGTCTGGAATGGAAGAAAAAAAATGATATTTGGAGTAGAACAAAAATAATAATATTTCTTTTGGAAGAAAAATATTGTATTTAGAATGGAAGAAGATATTTAGAGAAGAGAAAACAAAATAATATTTAAAATGGAAGAAAAAACAATTTAGAATAGAAGAAAATAAACAATTTCTGGAATAAAAGAAAAATAATATTTAGAATAGAAAAAAAAAACAAAAAAACATTCAGAATGGAAGAAAAACCATTTTTTAATTGAAAAAAAAGAAACAATATTTGAAATAAAAGAAAAATAATATTTAGAAACGAAAAAAAACAAAAAAACATTCAGAATGGAAGAAAAACCATTTTAGAATTGAAGAAAAAAATGGAATTGGAGAGAAAAAAATAATATTTGGAATACAACAAAAATGATATTCTAAAAGAATAAATCTTTAGAATGGAAGAAGAAAAAATGCAATTGCAAAAAAAATGATATTTGGAATGAACAAAATGATGATTTCAGTGACCTAACAGAGTGGTAGAAAAGAATTGCAGTAAAGCAAAACTGACCGCATAATACGCCAGTAGTGCCAGTTGATTATACGGTCTGCCATTTTTCGGATTGATTTGTTGAGCCTTCTGATACCACTGTCGAGATTTACCGTAATTGGCAGTCTCGTTAGCTTGTTCTTTGTATCGCGCGAGATCGCCCAAAAATAGGAATATCTTTTGGGCGCTAACGAGTGCGAGGCTGATGAGGCCGAGGCCGTTAGGTGGCGCTGAGGAAGCGAGAAAAACTTCCAACTGGAACTTGTATTTCTTCTCGAGAACGGTCAACAAGTTCTCGAAGTATTGGGTCCCCTCGTCGATTATTTCCAGCGTAATTTGCTTGCATCGATCGCGCAATTCTCCGCTCTCTTTCGGCATCATTTTTCGCAACATTTCGATCATATTGTAGTAGAGAATCTTCCAGAAGTGATTCTCGACGTTTTCGGCCTGGCAGAATTTAATGTCAGTCTCAAGGAGAATCACCAAAGTGTTACGGAGCGTCCAACGTAGATCCGTTATTTTCTTCCAATTCGTTATCAAACTGCCCGAACTGAGAATCCACTGAATTTCACGATCGATTGTTTCAACTTCCAACAGCCGATGTGGATCTTTCGCCGAGTGGAGTCTGCAATGTTTTTGAGTTATTGCTTCATGGATATTCAAAAATCAACGAAATTTTTGAAAATTTCAAGCATCATAAGTTTTCATTAAACAATAATTGAAAAATCGATGTAAAATGTTTCACCAAATAATTTAATCGCTATAAACGTACAAATTTCTCATAAACATTCGCCTATGGGAAAACGGCTTCTGTAAACCCTAACGCTTGCAAAATGAATATAACTCAAATTTTGTATCGAGCGATGGATAAGGTTAACTTTCAAATAGAAAAGTTATTTTTTGGACAGTTTGACCGGATGTACAGCCACTGACAAAGCCTCAGTCAACCACACGCCAATAAAATCGAATTTGACCTTCAATTATCATTGAAAATATAAAATTACACTTCTGAGTGTTAATTTATTATAAATTAATTGATCGTCAGATAAAAAATTAACCATTTCTGAGTGTTAATTGATGAATAATCAGTAGAAAATGGAAAAGAGACTTCAAGGCTTACACTTCGGAGCAAGGATTGTACCAAGACGGCCGAGAATTGTTCGCCTGCATTTGCTCGGCTACGAAAACTCCACTGGTTCGAACGACGGAAATTCCCATATTTCCGGTTTCCGTTTGTGCGCCTCGATGCCCGGCGAAGTTCTGATGTCCGGTGGGTGAAAGTACAGCGTGAGAATTGCACGCCAACGCTGGATTGGGATTCGAGGACGGACAGGACGAGTCCATATCGCTGAGAACAAAATTAATCGTGTAAATTAAATTAATCGATAAAAATTGAAGTTTTATCAACACGGTACAAAAATTCGTTTTCCAAGTTTCCCACAAACTGAAAGTTAAGAAAAATTAAAGTAATGAACATAGAATTAGAAAAATGAGTCCAATAAGAATCGAATTTTCAAAAAAACGAATTTAACCTATTCAAGGATTAAACTCTGATGTAAGAAGGTTAGAAAATGGAAGAATGGAACAATTGAAATTTATACGTGATTGATCGATAACACGTCGATCGTCCTACCGCAGTTGCATCGACGAGGTTCTATTTCCGGTTGCCCGCACGATGATCGGTCTATCAGGATTGTTCGGATCGAAGAGAGTTTTCCTCTGTTGTTGCGGTGGACACTCGGATCGTCCGCGATGCGTCGGGTATCGCTGAGAGGTTTGATTTCTATCAGGCAAAACAAGTAGTCCCGGAGGTTGATGATTTGAAGTTTTCATCAGAGACGAGGCAGAAGCTGAGATCGCGTTGGAGTTCGACGATCCGGAGGCTCCGAGAGAATTTCCAAATTGGCGTTGATTATTGGTGGACGGTGGTATCGGGGACGGTTCGCGAGGATCTTCCGCGTCGCAAATCGAAGCGCGTTTCCCGGTGCGCCAATTGTCGCGTCGAGTGTCTTCAGGAGGATTACGACCCAAGCCACGGTAATCCCGATCTTTGCTGGATTCTCGACTCGGTGGTATTCTGGAGTTTCGATTTGATCGACGGCTCTCGTATCGTCTGCCATCCCGACGGGGGCTTCTAACCCCACTCTCGTTTTCCCTGTTCTGACGATTGTTCATTCGTTCCCGGCTTTTTCCACGATCTTCGTTTTCACGGCTGCAGCTTCTGCGAGTACAGAAAACAACGATGATGAAAAAAAGTTTGGAAAGGAAGATTCGCGATTGTTTTTTTTTTTTGGGATTACCGATATCGATCCCCGGTTCCACCGTGTCTTCGATCCCTCCGTTTTCTTCGGAATCCTGAATGACGACCGCAATCGGCGAGCTGATTAGGACCTGTTGGCGGACCCATCAAACGACCGGAAACACTAACGTTGTCGCGCAAACTTGTCACCGATGAGTCTCGACTGGAGTTACGATGCTGGCCTTCGCTGTCGTTCTTCTCGCTGAAGGAACTTTCGACGTCCTCGCTCCAATCGATGTTCATCATCGACGCCATATCTGGCAATGAACTATAAGGCTGATTGCTCTTCGTTGAGTTCAGGTTGTACCGATCGGTATTTGTATCCTCCTCCGTTGATGGTACTTCCTCGGTGTTATTGTTCGTACGTTGCCTTCAAAACGACCGGAAGAAACGCAATTTTGATTCGTTTTCAAAGTCGATTTTTTGATACTTGATAACGATTTAAAATCGCGTGCATTCTTATTCGATATTAATTACCATCGGTTGGGGTTGTAGGGTTCGGACTCGGGCGTGTGCGAAATTGGCGATACGCTTCTCACCGGCTGAATCTCGGGCGGTGGTGGTGGTGAGGCCCGACGGGACCGATTCGCGTTCGAATGCCCAAATCCACCCCGAGTCGACGAACCTCGAGTTTCGACCCGACTCAGACTCTCCATGCTGGTGTACATCGTACTGTTACTCCCTCGGCGTTCGTAAGGCGTCCTGTTGGAGAGTCAACAATTATAAAGTTCAAAAATTCAATTTTTTTTCAATTTTTTTAAAATTCTTTTTTTTTTTCAATTTTTTTAAAATTCATTTTTTTTCAATTTTTTTAAAATTCATTTTTCTCCATTTTTTTTAAATTCAATGTTTTATCAACGTGACATGCGATTTCTCCGTTCTACTGAAACCCCAGTATCATTATTTCCTTAAGACAGAAAGACCATTTACAAATTTTTAAAATCAATTTTTTTCTCCATAAGTTGATAGTGCAATTTCTTAATATTGTGTCCAATTTTTACAGCGCAGAATTGTCGGAGTTTTTGCAAAAAGACGCCAAGAGCGCTAGTGCCGAGTAAACAGAGATATGCAATTTTGACCACGTTTTTCTCAAAACTATGTTTTTCCTAACTGCTGGAGTGATTACGCCGAAACTATTCCACCGATTGTGAAGTCCAAAAATAAAACTTTCTTTTGCCTTTAAATACAGCAAAAATGTCATGAAAAATCCCAAAATTGACTTTATTAAGCTGCCATTTGCTAAGTTTTGCACATATTTCAAAAATCCTGGTTCACCAACAGCGTATGGGTTTTGCCTTTAAAAATCATTTTGATTTTTCTTTTCCGATAATTACAGCGTGAGGAACTCCAGCAGTGGGGCAATTTGTTTTTGAATCTTCTGCTAAACATTAATGTAGACAATGCGCAATTTGCATTAAAATAAAAGTGTATATATTTTTTTCAAATAATTAAAATCTGAAACAAAACATATTTAAAGATCCAAATTTCTGTGTGTATTCCTTCCGTGAAAAAATAAATCATAAGAAACTTATCATTTTCGAGCTTGTCAATGGTTCTCCTGTCTTAAAGCGTTACAGCCCAAACAAACCCAAACAAATCAATGTGCACAGGAAACTATGGAAATTCTATTTTCTTAAAGCATTATAACCCAAACAAACCCAGCGAATCAATGTGCACAGAAAAATTATGAAATTTTACAGGATACCGCAATGAAAAAGAGCCAATAAGGTACTATGATGCTAAGAATCGCTCTTTTTTTCATAGAATATTATCGATCTCATTATCGATAATTTTACCGAGTATTGTATTCCTGGCTGGGAGTGTGCGACCTGGAACTCGTCGCGGAATATTGATCCGGTGTACCAGGTCGGTGATTAGTCATCGGTGCCTCCAATTCCGCGGCAGTGAGCCTTCCTCTTCCCCGACTTCGTGCCGGTATCGTAAAGGACCACGTGTACTGATGCGGTTGTGCGTTGTTTCGCGACCACGAGGAATTGTTGTACCCGGACGAGCCCTGAAAATTCCTTTTTCATTGAACCGGCAAAGAGAGGTTTTTTTTATCTCGAAAAGGATCAGCCACGAAACGCGGATTTTACCTGGAACGTAGCTGTACTTCCGTCCCAATCGTCGGATGGTTTAGCGAAAATCGCGTTTCCAGGCGGAACGTCCAATCCATTTTCAGCCAGATATTTGTTTTGCAACCGCGGTGGTAGGTTGATCTTGTTTCCTGATTTTCTGCCCATTCCTCGTCCTGACGGTGGCTTCCTTTGATGGAACTTTTCGACGCATCCTGGTGGATCCACGCTACGAGTGTCTCGAATACGATTGTACTCGTTCGCGTTGTTCGGTGTTGCCGCCAGTGGCTCCGAACCCTTGTCGATAATATTTCACTTTTTACTCCCATCCGCCGTGAGAAATTTTTACGAAAGTCGATTTCAACAATTAAACAAACGTAATTCCGATAACGGCTGGTTCTGTGGTTCGGACATTTGTTTGAACGAGTTTAAAAGAAGTATCAATATCTAAGCCACGTTTCTTGTAACGATGAAGAGTTTTCGAAAAAAAAGGCTTCTGTACGTTTTCTCTTCGTTTTGATAGAGCTTCTTCGATTCAATTAAATTTTTTTTCGTCAATTTGTGCGATAAACAAATTGTCGAAATTGTAACGTATGAAAAACACACTGTTATTGAAAATGTATTATCGGAATTATCATGAAGAGAATTTGGTTAATAATGGAATATTTTTGAGTAAAAAGTTGAAAAATAAATATTTAAAAGTCGTTAGTCCTGAGTCGACTTTGCTATAATCAATCCATTCTCAATAAAAGGCTTGAATGAAAGTTACAAAAATTGACGTGGACAGCCAGTTGTCAGGATGAATGAACTTTTTCACTGACTTACGAGAATGCCCTCCATTATGAAATTTTACTTCGTTTTTTGACTCATCAGAGTTTCCTGGGCGTGTTGTTGCAATGTCCAACGAAATCAGCGTTCGAATTTTACCTGGCGAATTTCACGGGGATATTCCCGACGGCTTCCGTAATTTCTGGCGGACATTGGCGAATTCGATCGCCATTCGCGCTCTTCGTTCTCGTTGGGATTACGATTGCCTCTTCGATTGCCGGAAAAACGTTTACCATGATCGTCGGACCTGTTTCTTGCGTTGTTACTCGGTTCCCCGCTCGTTTGTCTTCCGGCGCCCATACGATTGCGATTTCCATCGTTTCTGTAGCCGCGATTCGGTCGACCGTCCCACTCCCGATTGCCAACGCATTCCTCCACCCTTTCTCTCTCCCACGCTACAGGAACGCTCGCTTGTGGCTGGTGACTCGATTGAGGAGGTGTCGGCGCTCTCGGAGGTGACCTGTGCTCAACCAAACATCATTCAAGATTCGCAAAATCCTCGAAAGAATTCCCGAATTTTCCATTCTTATCTCCTCAATGCGATCGACGGATCGCGAACCGATTTTTAACTCTGAATCTGTTGAACAGCGAGAATTGGAAAAGTGATGTTGACACGATGTTAAAGCTTCAATGAAAATGAAAGTTTGGGTTTGCTTGGGTTTGTTTGAGTCTACCAACAAAGTGACGAAAATAGTCAAGAAACTATAGATTTTTTCAAAATTGATATTTTGGATGAATCCGCGGATAGTGGAGAAAATGGAGTGATAAAAATGACAAAGAATTTTCGATGTATACATCAACGGAAATGAACCGCCTTGTGAAATATTGATAACGAAAATATATTGTAACGTATACTATCGCATTCTTGAATCTACTACCGAAACGTGACGTTAATATTGATGAACGCAAAAACTGCCTTTACGTTTGATGATAAATTGCTTTCGAATGGAGAATCCAATACATAGTGGTAAAATTAGTCACTTGGGGATGCATGAGCTTCAATGTTAGGAAGATGAACATTGCGATAGCTAAAAGCATTAACTTTGGCTTTGGCGAAGTATGTTGTAAAAATTCAAAATATTGATAGAATTAGGACGATTTTTGTGAATAGTGTGATTATTCCCTGCAACGGTGGCTGGTTGAAATAATAACTACCGTTTATCAACAATTTTTAATAAAAAACCATAAACTTTTTGCTCGAACAAAGTGCCATCATTTGCAATTGTACCATGCATGGGTTAGAATCATGTCGACTGTAAATTCAAGTAGACTCAACATTATTCCGACGTTATAACCTTCCTGTCGTTTAACGGATATAAATTCCTTTTATATCACTGATTTATAACCTCTATTTGCAAAATAAAAGCTTTAAATCACCAATTTAAACAAATGGAAAATAAATAGTTGCGTTTCACCAAATACGAGGTGCAATATTGTAACGAAAGGGAGCTACACAAGCTAATGATACTTTTCATAGAAAAAAGAAAAAACGGGAAGCCTCAAAGATTGTCGATAATATTTAGGCAAGGTTACCTGAAAATATTGATGCTGAGGAAACACTTGTGTGTTTTCGAACTTTCCAGACGCGTAAATCAAATATTTAAAAGCGACCCAATAAC
Source organism: Ophioninae sp. B BG-2022a (assembly GCA_030522765.1). Lineage (NCBI taxonomy): Eukaryota > Metazoa > Arthropoda > Insecta > Hymenoptera > Ichneumonidae > Ophioninae sp. B BG-2022a. The sequence goes on along the minus strand of JAPYZJ010002916.1, from coordinate 1,938 downwards.
ACCCAAAGAAACGTCAAAGATCCCTAAAGAAGTCCCATGATTCGAATTATGTCGATATTGTGAGTTCACCTATTCGTTACATCCCGTTCGGCGGATGCCTCCTGGACTTTCTTGGGTACGTACAACTGCTGTTCGGGCTTCTTGCTTCTTCTCCGTGGATCGCTAGCTTGATGAGCCGTCGGTCTGCCAAAGTTGCGTTCATCACCGCTGTTCCGCTCCGCTCCGCTAGTCTCTAATTTTGCATCAATGTTCTTGAGTGCTCCAGTTGGTTCGACTTGTACCGAGTTATTGAAATGCATCGGCCTGAGGCGGTCTTGGACGGAGATGGGTTTGGGTCTCTCGGCGGAGCCGCCATCCCGCTCGACCTCGTCTGTGGCGCGTCCGGATTTTTTCAATGGTCCACTTCCCGGCTTGTAAATCTCTCGAGGGGGCGCCCGACTCTGCGGACCTCCTCGCGCATCTCCCAATCTTCCTTTGTCCAGTTTGCAATCTCTTCTGATATCTACGCGGAACGCAATATTTTTTTTTCTTTTTTCAAAAATTTTTTTGAGGTTAAAGAGTCGTCAAGCTCCGACACGGATTTACTACGGATCGCGCGGTGACACCTCGGGTCGCGAAATTCTGCGGTTTTGAAATCGATAAGGTTGAGGGTAGAGTGAATTTTAAAAAAACGCGTTTTTTTCGCACGCGTATCATAAGACGAGATAGAAGTTATACGGAGAAAACAAAATTGCGCTCCGCAGTAAAAATTGCAAACACGAAGTTTTGCAAAAATTTGAGGTTAGCTCCGCTCGTCAGACGTTGATTACAATACACGATTGTTAAACGGACGTTTACGCTCGGATGTTCGACGATTGCTTATCGCTTGACACACACGTTATTGTTGATGTCGGGCTCACGGTTGAGAATCGCGGTGATTTCTCGAGTTATTACCTTGTGAAATATCTCCCCACTTTCTGCGTCCTTTGTCGTGGTTCGCCATATTGAAATTTCGATTCAAGGTGATTCGGTGCATAAACGCGAGTAGCTCGCGTACGAATATTCGGTATTCTCATGTACTACTCGGAATTCGAGTAAATTCCGCTTAGTTATCGTATTCACGGTAATCAATAGTGCACCCGGTCAATCGAACTATCCTTTGAGGATTGTATCGGGGCGCCTCCTTCGAAACATCGTCGACTCCAAATCTCTCTAACGTTCCATTGCCGTTGAAATTTCATTGGCCGCATATTATGCGCGTTTACACAGAACATATACGCATGAATGCGATAAAATGATAAACAGCACGTATTGACTCAGCCGGTAAAACTCCGGTTTCCTTGTTTATTATTATTCTTTCTCACTCTCGACTATCGCTCGATTTCGAGGACAAAAGAAAGTTAGTCGTCTCGTTCGATTTTTTTCATAGAACGCAAGATGACGCTTTTTTTTCCTCGAATTACGCCGACACGTGAAGAATAGGAGAACGAATGTCTCACGGAGCCTATCTTCGCTCGAAAGACGATCCCCGTCTCGAGGAACTCAGTTTAATTCGTCCTCAAATGTTTTCCATTACCCAACATTAAAAAAAAACAGAACGGCGTCGCAGCACAGGCTTTTTTTTACGAATTTCGGGTTAGGTTATGACTTTACGGATGCACAACTCGGTATTTTCGTTTTGCGAAATGTCTGCATTTTTTAGTGTTTTTTTTCGCCACTCGCAGTGCTAGGTGTGTTCGCGCATTATACAGGGTGTCTCACGACGGAATGTCATCCGTGAAATGGGGGGTTGGTGGTGAGATTCTGAGTCGATTGATACGAGCATGTATGCTTTCCAGATCAACCCCTGAATTATTATTAACTAGCTGACCCGGCGAACTTCGTACCGCCTCACAGTCAATAAATCTCGTGTTAAAGTGTTAATAAACCCAAACAAACAAACTTCAATTAACACAAAAT
>JAPYZJ010002915.1:0-36537 GCA_030522765.1 Ophioninae sp. B BG-2022a | reverse complement strand
GAAATTCTGCCAAAAATCGAAAAATCATCGGATTTTTATTATTAAAAAAGCATTTTGAAGAGAAAATCATAACGAAGAGATTGAGCACAGAGTGGAGTGGCAATTCCTAAAGGGAAAAAAGTTATCGATGATTTAGTAAAAAAACTTGTATTCCCCAAAAATCGAAAAAAAATTTGTATTTTTAATATTTTTTTTATCGGTCCATTTCGATGTAATTTGATCCCCTGAACACGAATCCACCATTAATTTCCCTCATAACCCAAAATTTCCTTGGAAAAATCGAAAAAAAACTTCCGAAAAATCAATCGACTCAGAATTTCAGCCTCAACCCTTGAATTCACGGATGACATTTCGACGTGGGATACCATGTATGTGTATATAGATATACAGATTATGGATGTGAGACAACCGATGATTGAGGAAGGCCCTGGGGAGGGCGTGGCACGGGCCTCACCGTATTTTATTTGCAGTTTACACGACAACGGGAGAACCACCCTTCGCTTACCCCTTTGGTCTGTGTATGTATACATCCTCGAGCATCCAGGAGATTGTATCTCCGTGCACGGTCGAGGGATTTTCCCTTTACGATCCAAACCATACACCGCTCTTCTCCCTATCAACATCAGGGCCAGTAGGTACAGCGGATCTGTCGCAGCAAATATACACATGTTACAATAAATAGAATTTGTTTACGAGAAAGTAATTTCTCAGCCATTTTTATTAGGGGGTCTTCAAAATCACAGTTGTTCTCTTTTTAATTGTGAGGAATTAAAATGGATAATTATTCTGTCATGGAAAAATAATAATTATTATTATTATTATCATAATTGTGTATCTAATATCCTGATCTAATGAAACGATTCCGGAACGGAAATTTATTCCGCTCCCGGAATAAATTTCAACGAGTTTACAACATTTGCATATTATTTGCGCGCGGGTGTATTTTTTGGGCGCAGACGATTTGCCCAGGGGACTTGTCCACGCGGCTAACGAGTATGGCCTGTCTGTCTCTTTAGTGTTCCCTCCTTTGGTCCTCGGTGACGTATACACGGGATAATTCCCACCGGATGAGCGAACGTGGACTGGGTGGGTGTAACGGTTGCCCTCCTCCATTCGCGAAACAACTCCCCCAGGAATTAATTAAAACCCGTCGCTTTTTGATCACTTATATATTGCGGCTTTTGTCCCGGCGATACTCCCGGATCGTCGTTAAAGACCATTTTTTTTCCTCTTTTATCATTTGTACTTTTTTTGATAGCTCCCCCCCCCCCCTCCTCGCGCTATGTATTTTTTTCTCTTCGCATCGGAGCGATGTAAAACCAATTTCCCCAAATTTAAATCGGAGCTTGCATATGCCACAATTTTGTAAATCGCGATGACCTCTGAAAGAACATTTTGGATTTGGTTGCATTATCGAAAGGGAGAACGTTGGGCTTATATATATGTAGAACGAAAATAGAGTGAAATACTGTCGAGGGGTGGGAGATAAATAATTTATCACTGGCTCAGAGTAAAGACCCATCGAGTTATACGTATATCGATCGTAAAGTGACGTTTCCCCCCCCGATAGCCCCGACGTATAATGCACGTAGAGGAGACTCCTTCTTGCACTTTAATTCAGGCTCGTACACCGACACACTCGCCCTTACAACCCCCCACGATCATGTCCAAAAAAGAAAAGGGAGAACGAGGAAAAGACTCGCGCGACTAATACGCTGAGTGCTCTCGTGGATAGGCCTGACCGTGTGTCCCGAATCATTAGGGTGCCCAAAAACTGATTAGGGAGGGCAAAACGGGAATCGACGTTTTCAACCCCTCCCTAGAAAGGGAATAGCCCCCGTGCGTCTGGACCGGGAATATCGAGGGTTTCGTCCTCTCGAATCAGCCATCGATGACCCACGAATTCGCTCCTCCACGAAATCCGAAAAAATACGCACACGCCCAAAGCACGAAATTCAAGAACAGGAGGAGGAAAATCAATTCGCGGTGATTCGAACCATTTCCCTGAATGTAACGAGAACGATGATGGTTTGGTCGCGATGTCTGTCATTGGAGAAAAACATTTGTTCATTCACTTCCGTTTGGGTTCGTTGTTGAGGTTTGAAATCCTCGAATGAAATTACTCGAAGTCACCCATCCCTTCGAAACGAAGTATAAATGTTAAAAAGTGCAAAAGCTCGGTAATATGCTCGGAGTCGGGTACAAATGTATTTTTATTCGATACATCAATGACGCACGGGGCAAGAGACGGGGGGTGGTATTGGTCTGTCGCGAGAGCCGACGAGGCTAGTTAACCCTGTTAACTAGCCTCTCCGAGGTTCGGCTATCGATCGCGGTCCACTCCACGGTGCGATATTAGGGGCCAGAAGCAATCCCGTCCCTCATTGTCGTCTTCATCGTCGTCGTCGTCGTCGTCGTCGTCGTCGTCGTCGTTGTCGTCGATGTCATCGTCGAGGTTCCCGATGTTGATCGGGTTACCCGGGTTCGAGGAGTCAGACGCGGGTCGACGAGCTCTCGCTTGAGTTCTCGCCCTTCGAACGGTTCTCAACGATGACCCTATTAACCCTTTCCCTTCGACCGATATTTTATCGGAGGAAACGCCGAATTTGCCTTGTTTCATCTACCACCTCGGCGCACCTTTCGCTCCCATCAAAACTGCCGTACTAAACGACGAAAAATCATTTTGGAAAAAGCACGATTCTTCTTTCGAAACTTCAATAGCTGATGGCTTAATTAATACGGGGTGAGAACGTTTCATAGGAAATTCAACGAGTCGCGGGTTCATTAATTTTCACTTCATTTAGCTATTCATTAATTTTCAGTCAATTATCCATTTTAATACCGCTCACTCCTCAATCGAAAGTAACTTAATTATTAATTAAGCTTTACGTACTTGTTGATTGCATCCTCATTACTTGACGACTAGTCTATTAAAATTCACCAAGTCTGATATTCAGTGAAATATTGCTTTTAAAAAATCAATACGAAACAAATATTTAAAAAAACAATTTCTTACTATATTTACGAGACCGAAGAAATGAAAAATAAATCTATAATAAGTAACATCATCAATTAGCATTCCCTAACAAACAGCAGTCTCATTTGCCGTCTCGATTTCAAAAAGATACGAATGCGTACACGCATCCAGGAAACGGAGGGTCGAAGGGATCGCGCAGCACGGCGAAGGGGGTTCGGAGCAGTGAGATAAAGAGAGAATGGAATTCACGCAGAACAATTGCCTTCCTCGAAGAGATTCCACTTAATTGCCTCGTCCAATAATGAACGCGCGCGGATACGAGAGAGAAAGAGAGAGTGATAAAAAAAACGCTTCTCTCTCTCTCTCTCTCTCTCTCTCTCTGGTGCTCGCGAAGCTTTCAATACACCCTCATCCTCCCCCGCGACTGCGTCGACTCTTCAAACCGTGCAGAAACAAAAACCCTCTCTCACTCTCTCTGTCTCTCTATACCCGCAGGCTCAATTGCGGCTTTCCATATAGCCTCGCAGCTTTAGTTTCACCGACGGAAGCGAAGGAAAAAAATGTTTGAAAAAAAATAAATGAAAAAAAGGAGATGGGTAGAGACACACGCACAGGGAGAGGCGAGCATACGTGTACGTAAGCGAGTCCAATAACAATGGGGGAAAATCGACAAAAAGTAGTATCAATCCGCAATTTCGTGATATGATTTTGTACGGACAAATGTTGGCTCGCTCGGCGAGCTTTTTCCATCTCGTGCAAAAATATACGAGCTTTTCTTTTTCTCGCCGCCCTCCAGCTTTTTTCGGCTTCCCTTATTTTTCATTTTTTTTTTAATCGACGAGAACTAAAGTCTCATAGAATCACTCCGCGGTCACGTATCGCTTTTTATTTCGACCATTCGAAAAAGCTATGATAACGCAATTGGCGATAAAAGAATTCTCGTAACGAATGAAAAAAGTCTAATTAATTTCGTGATGATGAAATTGATTGAAATAATTGAACAATCTTAAATTTACCTAAATAAAAATAAAAATAAGTATAAAAATAGAATAATATTCATTTGGGAATTCTGAACGAAAATTGTCGGAAAATCGTGCATTTGTTAAAAAACTGTACGCAATTTTCATTTTCCAAGTGAATGTTGAAAAACATGAGAAATAACGAAAAAAATGGAGAGAGTGGGAGTGGTCTGCGGGTTCGCAAACAAGCGGCGGAGCGGCTCAATTTGCACTTGGCCACGAGCCTTTGGTCCCCTCCGCCTTGTGTGTGACAGGGTACCTTTCAATTATTCGTCGACGCGCCCGTCTCTTCCTTTCCCTTGCTTCTCGTTCCCGTACCCTTTACCGACGTTGTAACTCGAGCGGCGCCGCTTTTATACCCGTTCCCCGATCCGTGTATCCCTATTTTACGTTTTTGTTTCATTTTTCCTTTGCGCCCCAACGTCCTCACCGTTTTTTTAAATCGTTCAAAGCCTCGCAACGGCAGCTCGAGAAAATTATTTCCGCGGTTACTTCCGGTCAGGGATCTCCGTTTTTATCAAATGTTTGATTCTCCGCCGATCGAACGATTCTTAAAACGATTGATTCGTCCTTTGTTTCAGGTAAGTCACGAGTCCCATCGGGAAGGAAATAAAAGAGCGGTGGCGAATCGGTGACGTTGCAATTTCATGCGCGCCGGCTCCTCTCATTAGCGAGCCACTCGAGTCGGAAGTTGTTGCCGAGCCGAGCCGAGCCGCGAGCTTCGTACAAAGGTAAACGCGTGTAACAGAATCGTGCGGCCTCCTCACGTCCGCGTGTGTGCGCACGCGTTCGTCGCTCCGGAATAACTACACACGGACTAATTAGATCGAAAGACAAGTTTCACGCTGTTGGCCGCATAATGCGGTTACGACGAGACCCGATTGGGCTCCGATTGCCAAACTGTAAATACCAATTAGTGATTTTAACTTTCCTCCCTTTTTTTCGCTTTCTCTCCTATCGCCGTAATTAATTGGCGGAAGCTTGAGATCCTTGTGAAGTCGATGGGGGACCTACCTTCCCGCTTCTCTCTTGAACGAAAAAAATTAATCGAATCTCTCACTCCTTCTCTTTTTACAACGAAAAAAATCAAAGATTTCACGCTCTCTTAAGAATGAAAAGTGATATATGTTTAGCTCTATTGAAAAAATATGAAATCCGTCTCCCTTTTTTTCTTCTCTTCTCTCCCTCCCCTGTAAAAATATAGAGCTTGTCTCTTTCTCTCTCGTTCTCGAGGTAGGAAGAGAGTTGGACGAAAAAAATGCACGCCTTGCAAAGCAGCAAAGAGGTCTGCTCGTTAAAAGGCACACCGAGTGGCGGAGGAGGGGAAAGGGATGCAGTGAGCGATTCACACGTGCAAAGGTAACGAAAGCGCGTGGAATGCAGCATCAAAAAAAAAAGACGAACGGAGAAGCAAAATTAAAAAATAAGTAGACGAAAGCAAAAACGATGTTTTTGCGGGTGCAGGTAGAAAACGGAGAAAGCGAGGGGGCGAAACAAACCCCTAGCGGAGGGATGAAAAGCGAGGTAGTGGTTTGACGGGGCGACGACTCGAGTACTCGAGACTTCGACCCCCTTCGAGCACCACAAAACCCCTTATACTGCACCGTACTTTCTTTTTCAATTTTTCTCCGAAAATGGAATAGCATGCATGAGACAAATTCTCGCTTTCAATTAGCCGATCAATCAATCGGTGGAGACGTGTCAGGCTTGCTAATATTTATTACATAATAATTGTTTTAATTATTTTTTCAATTTCTCGTTGTATTTTGCTTGGATTAAATATAGATATAAAATATAATCGAATCGAATAAAGATATTTTTCGGCACGTGGCCTGACACGCGATCCAACCGGGTATTCTTTCACATTGTTTTCCCTCGAAATGGTCGAACGGGGGTGAGCCACCTGAACATACGGGCTTCGTCATCCATCTCCACGCATTCATCTCGTTCGTGCAAAGCTGACACCGTTACCTGGCATATTTTCCAATGTAATCGCACCCGCATCCCGTCATTCCGCGAACAAAAGCTCATAGCGTGGTGCACAGAGCGATACAGAATCCCGGGCAGCCGAGATCGAGTCTCAGAGCGCACCAGCTTCGACCGGCCGCCGCTGGGCGGCGTCGCGCCCCGCTTCTCTCACTCGCGTTGCGCGAGCTCCTGGCCTACAGAGCTGAGCGCTCGAGTAAATTTTACCAGCCAACATAAATTCACAGTCACGTTATTAATAATTCTCAATTATCAAAATTAACGACAGATAAATTACGTCATAATGATTATTAAGGAATTGAATTGAATTTTGTGCATAAGCAATTCAATATTAATAATTCTCCGTTATAAAAACACGTTTTTCCTTGATCGGAGAAAAATTGTTGTTTGATTTTCACAAGCGCCACTATTGCGGCTGTCAGTTTTTCTCCGTTGACTTACTTTTTGTTTCCGGCAAGCAGCCAGTTTCCGAAATGAATTTTCGCAAAGGGTGTTAACTGGAATAAATTTTGTGCGCCTGTGAATATATATAAGCAAGTCCCGTTCTGCATCGACCGGCTTACACTTCCGGCCCGTGACTTATTCAACCTGTGCTCACTTTTAACTCTCTCTTTCTCTCTTCATCCCCGTTCGTCGAACCTCGCACTACCGCTGCTGCTCCGATTCTCCGCCTGACTTTTCCTCCGGGACTTTGCTCCCTCTCTCTCACTTTCCAGCTACCCTTCTCCATTCCTCCCTTTATTTCTCCATCCCTCGAAGCCCGGAGCAACATTTCCAGCAGTCCCGCCAAGCTTTTCGAACTCATTGCCGTTCTAAGCAAATTACAGTCTACTGAAACGAGGCTTATTTATTTCTACGCCCGGACGATAAATATCGCAATCAACCCTTGGCAAGGTTTTTCTTCTCGAATGTGGCAAACCTGAAGGGAGTCGTTTCCAGCAACCAATAAGACCAAGTTTTCATCCCATTTCACTGTGACTGCCAAAATCGTACTCAAACGAAAAACACGAATGAGCTCAAACGAAACCAAATTACTGAAATCAACCATTTAATTTATTCATCAACCGAACGAACCGCTAAAACGGATTATTGATTTTTTCCTTTTTTAACTATCGCAACCAATGAAAATCAGGAAGTCCCTCCGAGGCTATCTCTCCTCCGGCGATCGACCCTCGACTCGACTTCACCAGCGGTGTAAAGATACACCCTCGGTGCCGGAAACGATTGCGTGATGCTTCGCGTGCGAATCCGGTGTTTGCCCGTTTATTTTGGTTGTTTTTTTCGGGACTGCGTCGCGGCACGATACAGGCAGAGGGAGAAAGAGAGAAAAATCGAGAGCTTGGGGTGCGAAAGTTCACGATTCCCTCGGGCCCTCCTTCTCTTTCCAAGTTTTCTACGACTCGAGAAAAAAGTGTACATTGATGCAGGAGTCCAGCAACGATTATACAAGAAAGATCAACTAACTTGTCGCACTTCAGTGGCATGGAAAGATTAATTTTGGTTTTTTGAAAACTGTCGGGTAATTTTCCTGCACTTTTGAGGTATTTTTGAATGCGTAATTGTAAAAAAAAGAAAGTTTTTATAAATCTCCTTTCGCCCCTTTTCATTTGGATGTATTTTTTTCTCTCTGTCTCGTTCTCTCTATTCCTTTCAATGGTAATCCGCTTGACGGATTAAGCCTTCTCGGGTTTCCCAGGCTAAAGCTCCAATTTAAATTTATTTACATTTGTCCCGTTTCTGGCGGTGGCAGCCCAGTTCTCTGCAAATGACTCAACGTTGTTCGATATTCTCAGGCTCTTCGTGGCATTGATACGGTGCTCATCCCTTTTTTTCCGAATCACATCTCTCTCGTCCCGTTTGCGATTGTGCGCGATCAGACGGTAGATTATTATTGTCAAAGAAACGTATCAGAGAAATGCCTGGAAATCTACTCTGAAAATATGACGAATGACAAATTAAATGTGCTCTCATTTGCAATATTCCTTTCGGTCTCTTTGCGTTTGGGTATAAATCATCGATCAATATCTTTCCACGATCCAATTAATTCGATTGCGAAAAGCCAACGAGTCTCCGTCAATGAGAAATCAAACGTGCCTTCACACGCAATACTCCTTCGACTTTCTCAATTTAAACGGGGAGAACTGTTATTACGAAAGAATAATGAACTATCCGGTCGCGTGACTCAAAAGAGTTGGCACACTCGGTGACCTCACTGCCGGGAAATGAATTCATTTTTATTATCCGTCTTCCTCTATTGCACTCTTCGAATGTTTTATCGCTCTTGACTCGGCGCATTGAAGCCCAGAAACGAGCTCATGTAGGAGCCATTACACCGAGATCTGTGGAGAGAGAGAAAAAGCGAGCGAGACCAAAGAAGGCGAGAGGTTATCTCGTCGTGTATACGCGATATTTTTTATTCCCGGGATGCTGCGAGCGTACAATAATCTCGAGCGGACAATGAATAGCTCACACATCAAGAAATATATTGGCGGAATGAAAGCGAAATTTTTTTTTTTAAATTTTATTCTCGTCGCGATTCGAAATGAGTTTTATCGGGCTGTCGGCGTATCATCAGCAAAATTAATCTCCCGCAGTATGGACCCGTCATACGTGCCAATATTTAACGTTGCAAATGCAATTCGATCCTGAACTCTGTCACTAGCGGTACCATTTAATCGTCCCGACATTTACTAATTATATTGTCAACGATATTTACCCAACGCTTCACGTTACGTTCGTCCAAAGGACCTACCGTTTATTTAACATAAATGCCATCGTTGCTCTTCGTAATATTTACTATTTGATGTTGGCCAATATTTGCCATTTCCCTGCAATCAGAAATGTGGTGAAAAAATGCAGCAGCGCTCGTCCGCTTGTGAAAATGAATTAATAGCAGTAGAAAAATTCGACTGTTAAAAATAATAATAATCAAATCGATAATGAGGAAGCATAAAAAAAAATCATAATAAATGTGAGCAGTCACGATTTTGTCGTCCGAAGGTACGGAAGATCGTTACCGATCACCGAATGTACCAACCGTCAATAAGTCGCACCATATACCCCGGGTGCCTTTTGGTGCCTCGTAGCAGCCAGATTTTTTCTGACCTGCTGGAAAATCGTTTTTGCCAACCGACGAGATTTTTCCTAGGGCGCCCCAGTGACCCGGGGGGGGGCGGGCGGTGAGGGATTTTCTTTTTTTTTTTTGTCGTTCGTTCGGTTGCACAGTAGGGGCTACCACTGATCCAACGAAGCGACGAGGGTGCACGGGGTTGTGACACGTGACTTCACCGACAATTACCTCCTCGAACCCGAGATGCCCTTCAGGTCCAGCTTCCGTTTACGAAGCTCGGCTTATTCGTCGGGATAACGAGTGTGAACTCGACGTAGGTGCTCGTATACTCGGCAACTGCCGCTTCGACCGCTAATACCGACTTTTTTTTCCCGTGTGTCCTTTTCACCTTCCTCTTGATACTGGAGAGGAGAACGACAAAAAAAAAGCGTTCCATTCCGGGTCGTTGAATAAGACCTCGGCAAAGTTCAAGCTGACTTTTGTTTATTTTATCTTATTTTTCAAGGTATAAACAAAATAGATATTTAAAATATATATGTCATTTTTATAATATTTCATTTAATAAACTCAAGACACCCGTCTCGTATATCTCCTGGTTAATTTTCGCGATTTAACGTATATTTGGTCTCTCGTTTGCGGCGATCTCGACGTTTTACTGCGGCTCGCTGTCTCACCTCGTTTCTTTCTCAATTACGACACTTTTCTCTCTCCCATTCTTTCCGTCTCTTCCTCCTACGTTCTTTTTCTTTTGAGCATTAAACTGGCTGGAAAACGTCCGGGGTGCGTGTGTACGTATACCCTATCGTCCAGGCCTCGGTTCGCAAAGGCATAAAATTCGAAACGAGGGATGCGGTTAGAGAAAGAGAGAAAGGGTTAAAGAGATACGAGCGCTCTAGAAATAAGAGCCGCAAAAGACTATCGTTTATATCTGTATATGTATATATACAGACACAAATATACGTATGTAGGGCGAGAGAGAATTTCCAAGAGATAAGAACACACGGGTGCTACTTAAGTTAATCGCTCGTGTGTTAGTAGTATAATGCAGTGATGGCTGTGAGTCGAAAAACGAACGAAAAGAAAAAAGGAGGGTAAAGGATGAAAAAAGAGAGGAACGTAACCGCAAAATTTAGAAAGGAGGAACGAACGTGTGCGAGCTCTCGTGTATGATAATTTTCTTTTTCTTTTTTTAACTCGAGGTTGAGAGCGGGTGGATGTGTGCGGGTTTAAAAGCTCGTCGGGGATGGTAACTGGTCCCACACATACGTTAATTCAGCGGAGAAGCTTTGGTCACGCGAGCTACCTACGTCTCACCCTTTGTCGTTCTACCGAAACGTTATCCACGTTTTTTCCTTTCTAAATAATTTCCAAAAATTTGCATACCTCGGTGGCCCTCGCGCAGTCTTCCTTCTCCGCGTTTGCAATTAATTTTGCAAAAAATGGCTGTCAGTAGCCAATAAAAAAACATTTAGAATAACACTAAAATCAATAATTGATCGATGAATTTTTTTCGTCGAAAACAGCCACCACTTTCGAAGAGCCAAAGCGAAGGTAGGGTAGGAAAAGCAGAGTTGGGTTAGAGCGAAAACGTCGCGAAAGGAGATATACCTAAGGGTGAACGCGAAGCGAGTATCGTACAGGCGGGAAAGTGTACCATATGACGAGAGAAAAGTCCCCGAGGGAACGTGTGGCTGCGAGTACCGGGATTTAGGGGTGCGAACTTTCGAAGCAAACTTTGTCGTAGTTGTACGTCGCGCCCTTCATCGTTTTCTTCGTTCTTCGTGTAACGCACCCTTCCCTCCCTTTTCTGCCTTCCCGGTCTTTCTCTCCTGCCCTCCCTTTCTCTCGTACTTAGCAAAGACACCCTTTGTAACAACTTTCGCCCCCCTGGCTCTCCATTGTCGCTCTCCGCGTCCTCGTCCGCTCTCGCAGTCTCGCCTCACCGGGAGCTGACCAACTTGAGTAATTTGTGCGCCGCGCACCTACCTCGAATAAGTCATAACTAAGGTAGATTGTGACTAATTGTGTTCTAGGCGATTGGGCCGAGTCGCCAGCCAAGCGACAAACGCCACTTGCCCATTTTTGACTTCGTCTTTTTCTCCCGAAATAAACGTTGAAAATGTTGTGCAACGGGGTGAAAAGAGTGCGCGGTACTTCGGAGTGTGAAACCGGGGATAACCGTCGAAAAGATAAGGACGTCGATCCTGAGATTGTCAGGTCGACTCGATTAGTGTTTAATTACTTGGCTGGATACGATCGATCGGTGGTCGACGCTAGAAGACCAATTTATACGTGACCGAGGAGTCGACGATGAAGAGAGGTCTGCCAGGGACGCGGCCAACCGATAGCTCCACGGATGACGTCACGAGTGGAGAATCGAGAGGGGCCAGGGGGTTGGGAGGTACTGAACTCCGAGAGGGAGGCAACGGGAGTCGCTCAAACTCCGATTCGGGTCGATCTGGGAAGTTGTCCGGACACCTGGTGCACTCCAGAGGCTTCGTTCACTGCTGATGCTGTACTAAAACTATCCCGTAACTCAAGTGGCTCTCTTACTCCAGCCGTATCACCCTGTTACCTCAACCCTTACTTTTCAACCACTCGTTCACTTGCCACTGTTCGCCTTCTCCATCAGCAACAGCACCACTATTCCCATGCCTTAAAACTCCACGGGTTATTGTACGACCCTACCGCAAAACTGTATCACGTAGCTGGCGAACCCTTCGCTCTTCTATTCCTAGGCCGATTCGGTTTCTCATCTTCCGGCAACCGTCAACCCTCTTTCCAGCAATAAACTTCCATCATTCATAAGCTGAACTCTTGACCCTTTGTCCTGATTTCAAGACATTCTGGAAAGTCAAAGACACGACTTTCCGGATTCGACTCGGACTTTTCACTGATCTTTCATTTTCAGGCTCGTAAGGTGAATTCGTGAAACTGGAGTGTGCAACACTCTCGATCTTTCGGAAATCAACCCGGTCTGCGGAGAAACTCGAAATCGTCTGCGCAAATGGAGGGAGATAAGAAACTGTGGGAAAATACGTGATATATTATTGCTTATTCGGTTGGCTCGGCCCCTGTTTCTTCGTCTGTTCTCGATTTATCTCGCATTAACCTGTAAAGCGCAGAAACGCTCGGTCGATGCCTGGCTGTGTCTCGAGCACACACGAGCCTTGCTTCCAAATCCCCTCCTCTGCCTCCTTCTCTTCCGCAGCTTCAACCTACACGTTTTCCTTGCCGAGTATTCCCGACGAAATAAACTCATGATTTAAAGGGGTTGAAAAAGAAGATCTTTGCTTCGCGCTCTTTGCAGCAGCCCTATTTCCGCGGCAACCCCAGAGAGACAACTGGGAGGCCTGATTAATGGCCTTTCGTTTTATTCGCGCTCAACTCTCTCTCTCTCTCTCTCTCTCATTCTCTCTCTCCATCTCCATCTTCGCAGAGACGCGCAGTAAGTATGGAGCCAGAGGGCTCTCGGTTCGTCGTGTTTCGACTCTCTCCCTATAGGGCTGCTGTACAGGGTTCGCGGATGACCTTTGTCTCGAGAATATTCGGTGGTGGCTCTTCCCGCGATCTTTATCCCTGCTCTTCCTCTTCCCTTTTTTTCCTCTCCCGTCTGGCATTATCTCGGCTCTCCCGGGTTCTCTCGATACCCAAGAAATGTATGTGCATCCACGACGTGTATTTTCGCAGTCTCTTTTTTATTCAGCTCGTTTTCGCTGCAACGGTAGCTTTGAGATCGAAAGGACTTTCCAAGCTTCGGTCTAACGGAATCCATTTTTTTTAACATTAAAGATTTTTCTTTAATTCGCCATTTGATAATCGATGATCGAAGAGCCATTCGTCGTATGTTCCGCCGTTCGGTTCCACCGAGTTCTGCTACGATGCAATTCCCCCAGCATCGATTTCTTTCCTCGAAGCGTAGCGTGCAACGGACGCGTTTAATCAGCGTCGCGAGAATGCAGACGACTGGAAACGAGTTGTCCCTCGATCTAGAGTATTGTGGAACGTTTCCGCTTTCAAATATATCTCCCCTCGATTCCCCAAAGACTGCTTCGAGTTTGCACACCGGAAGTATACCCGGTGTTCCGAAAGTGGATTCCCGAAGAAAAACCTCCGGATTTCGACCAGCAAAACTTGAAGGGATCGATGACTCGATTCAGTCACCTGTCTTCTTAAATTCTCCGTTGAATCACCACCGAGTGAATAATTCGTAGTCTTGATCGTTTTCTGAACCTCGCAGCTACGCAACGGTTCGATACGAACAGCCTTGCTGTTTAATGTATGCGGGAGTTGTTGGGATACCACCGCGAATGAAAACGAGTATATTAGGAGACCCCAATAGGAACACCCCTTCGCTCGCCTTGGTATTCGACCTGACGAATGTGACCCGATCACGCAGCCCACTCGAGGAGTCTCGTCGACTTATCCCAACCCAAACCGCCTCGTAATAAGCACCATAACGATTATCACAAATTGTCAAGTAACTGTTATAACGAACACCAGCGATTGGGGGACCCTGGTCATGAAAAAAAACTTGCCTAAATCCTATGACCCCTCAAAAATGAATGACCCTGACCCATCGCACCCTTCAATAAACGAGGGTGACTCGCGATCTACCCTGACCAACAGGTATATCCCGTTTCGTGAAACTTGCCAAGAATCCCCCGAAAGCCTCAGCTGCAATCAATAGTTAAATGGCTTCTAATCGTCCTAGAATTTATTCGCCGACATCGAAGCTCCTAAAAAAAAGAAAGTTTTATTACGAGACTCGAATTATCGCGTATTTCACTGAAACTTCATCAGCCCCATTTGGGACGTAGGCCATTGTTGGAACCTTAAAAAAAATTGCGAAAAAATGGGGATTGGGGTAAAAGTACGAGGTTCTACGAGGGGATGGAAATATGGAGGAGGAATGGAAACGTACGAGAAAGATTATAACGTCGCGGTCCCTCGAGCGGGGTAATTAAGTACGTTTTGTCGTGGTTGTAATTTTAGCTCGTCGAAGGGCTGAAGAGCCAAAGAGGAGGAATCAGGGAATATAAATACAAATGCACACGTACATATATATATATGTGGAATCGCTGGAGAGCATTGAATGGAGGAGACTGCGAGGGGGATGGGTGCAGACGCGAAGGGGTTGTAAAGAAAGAACCGGAGGGTTTCGAGACGAGCGCGAAATATCAAGTGGCGACGATCTCCCGACGAGCGAGAATATATATTCTTTATTTCATAGAGTCCGCGGGCCAATTATTCTCGTCCAGATGAGATTGGAGTTGCTTCCTCCGCTGCTATCGAATCGGAGAGAAAAAACAAATTCGTTTATCGCCCGGGGCTCGAGGATAAGGGATAAAGTAGACAAAAAAGGAAAACGAACGGGAGTGAAAGGATTGAAACAGAAAGGACGTCGGAGGGGACAGTGCTTCAACGTAAGCGAGTAATTAAACGTACCGGAAGTCGATTCTTGGTTTCCGCGAGATTGACCTGACGAGCGTCCGAGCGCGACGAACGCCGCGCCACGGTCTCCGGACCTCTCTCGCTCCGCTTGTGTCTCGCTAACCGACGACCAGGATGTCGAACTCTCGCGATATCGCGGAGAACTTCCGCTCGGAGACACCCACGACTTCCCGTTCTGATTCTCTCGGCATTCCGGTCTTATCGCCGAACCGGCGTCACCTTATCGACGTCCTCGTTTCGTCATCCACCACGGGAACGCGTTTCGAGAAGAATCGGTTCAAAATTACGAAGAGAACGCGAAGAGGACTGGGAGGAACTTTTTCGTCTCCCTCGAGTTCGCCACTTTGTCCGTTCTCTTCCCTCTCTCCTCTTTTTCTTCTTCTTCCTCTTCTTTGCCTTCTTTTGAGCTCGAATAAACAAAATTGTCCAATAACTTTCGTCCTCGCTCTCTTACGTCCCAGCCTCTCCCACCGGTTGAATGTTGTCCCCATTTAATTAATCCTGCTCGTCCTGCGTCCTCCCGAATAATTTATCATTGAAACAGAATTGCACACTCGAAAATGTTCGCGTGTCCCATCGTTCCATACCCGATCGACGCAGCCCCAACGACAAACACCGATAAATCAAACATCGAATTCACCCCCGACAACCCTCAAACGAGCTTTTTCTATTTCGTCATTTCACCAAACTTTTTTTTTACTCGTGTATATCGAGTACGTATACGTCGAACACGTATGAAAAAAATCCTCTTCACACTATCCATATTCAAACCGAACCCATTGAGAATATTTTAATTAACTTTTGCCCCCCTGATGATCCTAATAAAAAATACCACGCACTCCCATCTGCCTGCACGAACACACAATTTCTCTCTCCCTCTCTTCTATTTCCTGTTTCAACGAAAATTATTCATTTATACATCGTACGTTTGTACTTTCCGGTCTCGTTTATTTTTTGCACAAGAGCTAATATCAACCTCGACGAGATTCTCGACCCATGGGGATACTCCCGCCGATTGAAAAAAAAATCCCCATGGCTGAATTACGTCTGGTCAAATAAAAATGCACTATTTTTGGGAAAAAAATTCTTGATGAGTTTATTTAAATTTGTTTTCACTCAATAATATCTGGTCCGATCCAAATGTACTTTTTCTAGAAAAAATAAATCGTCATGTTCGAAATTTTTGTTTTTGAATATATTCGAAGTCTTGTAAATTAGCTGATGAAATTTCTCATTTTCTCCAGGCACGGGCTTTTGTTTCGAGGGCCTTTTGTGTTCCTCGTTAAATTATCTCCAGAGAGCCAGACCTTGGTCAATTTTCCTCTCTCTCTCTCTCTCTGAATTTCCGTTACTTCCAAGTGCTTCTCTCTCCCTCGGTCTTTCCCGCGGCGTCCCTCCTCTCTCTCTCGAATCGGACCAAGCGGAAAAGGAAAAGTTCCAATAGAATATATATAGGAGGGCAGGCCAGGAAGGATGAGACGAAAAGCTCTCATGAAAAGCGACACACAAGGGTTGATGAGGAGGGCTCGGCAGATTTGGTAGGAGGAAGGAGGTTGGGACGAGGGGGAAGCCCGGGAAACGAGAGTCGAGAAAATGTGAAACTGGAACGCGAAACTTTTCATGCACACAAAGCAGCCCTGAGCTAAAGTGCGGAGCTCATGGATAAACGGGAAACCCGCGCGTCTCATATGGCGAATTGCGAATTAAATAACTAGCAGTGGTACGGCATGGTGTGCACAGAGAACTCTCTCTCTCTCTCATCCCAGTGCCAGAGGCAACGTCAATCCACTGCTCGTGTTTTTTTTCTTCCTTTTCTCCACGCTACGAGAATTATTCGAAAAAACGAAATCTCATTATCGCCTTCAGTGCGAATGAATGATGCAGTGATCTATAGTACACGTGTTCGGAATATCTGATGAATATTATTTTTTCAAAATGGCGCTTTTGCTTCAATTTTGTATTATTATTAATGATCATCTTATTATCATTATTGCATGGCTGTGCCGAAATCCTCTGAAATTATAACCGTCCATGGCAATGTTGAGGCTAGATGGCAGGGCGATAGTTCGTGACGAGGACTCTCCGTTGGTCTCAAAGTCGTCATATTGATCGGCTTTCACTCCCTCCGTATTTTTTTTTTCTAGGTCACTTACACTTTCGCCTTGTTCGGAGGAATCGTTTTCCCTCTGCCCCCTCCCGTAGCTCCCTGCCTCCTGGTGAATTTAACCGACAAGAATCGTCGAGGATTCCCCCATTTCTCAATCCGACTATCTCAGGCTCGGAGATAGGCGAGATGTAGGATTGTCTAGATGCCTTCGCGGCGAGGGGTAGGTGGAAGGGGGGTGAAACGCGCTCGAGCTTTCTAATCAAATTGTAAATTCGCCAAAAATGCAAATTTACGGAGAGCCCCGACAGTATTCCTATCAGCGAAGAGGGAACGCAGTGTGAGGGTTGATGGGGGTGGGAGAGGGATGAACGAAGAACCGAGCTCACGCGAACGTTTCTCTTCTCGACCTTCCCCTTCCCCTTCCCCGAGCCTCCTCGACGTCGCCTCCGTGCAGACTTCACGGTCGGGCGAAATATCAAGGAAACTCACCTCCTGGCCAACCGAGGGCTCTTCCTCCCTCGACTCCTCCTCTCTCTCGATCAAGCCTCGAGCTCCTCGGACCATCTTTTCGCCTCATACATACAACTTGGATTCGCGAGGAGCGGGAAAAAAAGGATGGCCCGAGGAGCTCGAGGGTGCGCGAGGTCGTGACCAACCCTCAAGCGCCTAGAACCACCCCACGTGGTAACTACCCTGTCTGCTTCGCTCCTCGTCAGCCCTAATCGACCCTCAAGCTCTTTCGAGAAACCTCGGGAACGTCTTTCCTGCCTTTTTCGCCCCCTTGCGCCAATCAACCCTCAGGCTCCTCAGAGGATCCTCTCCAACCCTTATTTTCGCCCAAAAACAAAACTATATTTTTTTTTTTTTCGAAAATAAATTATCGAAATTACTTAAAAAAATTAAGAAATTAAAAAATATAATTTCGTTATCACTGCTCGGGCAATATTGGGTTGCTTCAACTTGGATGGCACACCCTGTATATTTTTATATAATTTGTATAATTTGATATCCGCGCATATATCAATATGTATAGATATATATATATATATGGTGTCGAAATTGGAGGAGAGGTTTGAGGGAAGAGTCGGGCGGGCCTCGCGGTCTCTCGGCTAGTCGAGTCTCGTCTCACTGAATTATCACCATTCCGAGCCGAATTTATATATCGAACTCCGGTGGTCCGACGGATTAACAGTTCGCCGGGGGTGCTTCCAATAAATATAAAAGGGCGGAAGGCCGACGTCGGAGCCTCCGAACACGGCTCGTGGATAGCCCCGATCTATACAGTTCGAGGCAGTACCGAAACGCGAAAAGCATCAGCATCCAACGACGATTGACCGTTCCGCCATCGTGATTAAGGGGACTTGGATTTATCGGGGCTGGTTCCAGGCGGTTAGAGCTGTATCTACGCCCACGAATCCTGGGACAGTCGGATTTCTCACGAGAGCAGAATTCGACGGAACTAATGATGTATCGAGGCTCCGTTTCGAATCAAACCGTTTTTTTTTTTTTTGAGAAAGAGATTAACAATTTTTGTTTCTTTTCACGTTGAAAAAAAAAGTACAACCTTTTGAATGACCAAATTTTTCACAAGACTAAAGAAAAAATTAAGGGGCTTTGGACTGTACTGAATAACATACAGAATGTTCCAAAGCCCCGAGATCTTCGGTGCCTCGTATCGAGGCAGTTTGGCGAAGTGGAAATACGTCTGAACGCCTGGAGGATTCAACTGCAGTTCGCTCGTTGGTTGGACCAGCCTCCGAGAGGGCTCGTCGACGTCGATCCTTTATTTATTTCATTCACGATTTCATCGGGTTGTTGTAATATTCATCTGCGAGCAGAAATCGATCTGAAATTAGATTCCTTTCGTAGGAGGAAGGAGGAGTAGGTGGGGAGGCCTCAGCCGCGTTTGCCTTCTGGCAGACTTTTCTCTTAAAGGATGCCTGTACGCGGAACTTGGTTTCCGCTTCGGGGGTTCCTACCCTCGGAAGAAAATACGCACGAGTCGTTTCCCCGTAACGACTCCCGAATTTTCTCCTCCTAGCCATCAGCTTAATTTAGCTTCTATAGGAATTGCTCGCCGAAAGCATTCGAGAGTGAAAGAAGACCGGCGAAAATCGACTGATTATTGTTTCTTTCGAAATTAGGGCAACTTCGTGCCAGAGGGTGACCTCTGGTATCGAGTTACCTTTATCTGTTCAGAATTATGGGATCCACTGATAAGCGGTGAAGAGCCGCGTCGTTTACCGAGACACCCGATAGGTAGCTTTCGTTGGACGGCGTGCCTTCTCCTCCGTTCTCTCTGCGGTAGTTTGATTCGCATCCAAGTACAGCGCTCTCACGCAACCGCTTTCTCTCTCTCTTCTGCCTGGGTGTGCTACCATCAGGAAATTTCGTATCGGTAGAGTGATTATATATACATGTATACGGAACGATATAATCGAATGAAAGGCCGTAGGGGCTTGGCCAGAGCCCAGACATAATGCGTGAGCGGTATCGGTCGTTCGGGTTATCCCAACTATTACTATAGTCGAGGATACACCGTGTGCCCGACATGTTCGTTCTTTCGCTATCGGTGTTCGCGCGCGCGCGATAACGCCCGGCATTTTGTCAAGCGTGGAAATTAAAAGCCACGTGAAGCCCGTGTACTACGTATTTGTGTTTATACGCGCGGTTACGTTGAACGTACCCTCGAGACTGGTGCGTTATCTCGACGGGAAAATGGTCGCGCTTACGCTACCCCAGAATCGTTCTTGAAAATGGAAAATTCTCCTTCGTATGCTTACAGATATAACGTATGTACAGTGAAATGTGGATTCACCCAAGAGTTCCCCCACTCGAAGCTCCCGCCGCCGTTTCGCGATGACGGCGCCGCCATCTTGTCTCTCTTGGACGACAAGATGGCGGCGCCGGATTGGCGCCGGATTGGCGCCGGATTGGCTTTTTCGAAATTCGTTCTCCGTGGGAAAAGACGACGAGTTTCGAGGAGTCCGACTGTATTCGAAAATGGCGGAATTCTCGCCGCGGCTTGGCCCGGATAGAGGCGAGTGCGGAACTCCCGGAATAAGGGCAAGGCTCGCGTGTTTGATCCTAGCGCTCACCGGGTATTCTCGTTATAGAGGCGATGTTAATCGTGCCTAGCTCGGTTGATGGCGGGCAAGCCTTGTTCCGAGTTAAGCTAACGTGGCCGGTTGATTCGTCTTCCGGATCACAAAGTTCGTCCATTCTTTTGCCCGCGCCACCCCGCGTTACTTCAATTGTTACTGATTGAAAATTATTAATTTAAGAACCGTATTTTTTTTCTATCTCTGTCTCCGACGACCCCTCTATCGGAATCTTTTTTTCAACCCCGGCCTCCTCGTGTCGTCGCTCGAACGTCTGGGCTGGCTTTCTTTCGGCGTTTCTTTCGGCTGAGCGCGTGGCGCGTCATCAGTATTCGTAGCGTTTGTCGCGTCCTGATTGTACCGGAACGAGTAATGGCGCAGTCTCTCGAGAGCTCGACTAGCTACGGCTTATACGTCCCAACAGTTACCGCGTTTCTGCTTCCAGTCAGCCTCTCCACCCACAGACTCGGAGCAAGCAAGAACTTCTCGGGCCATAAGTTGTCCGAGGAGGCCAAGTCACGTAGGATCCGATAGTTAAACTGACAAACCGCCTCGACTGCATAACAACGACCTTGGGAATCAATTCCATCGATTCCGACTTCTTTGACTTGCACAAATTATTTCCGCCCTCGTGGATTTGAAAAAAAAAAAAACATAAAAAATTAAGGATTCCGATTACGGCTCGTGGGGGAGGATGGAATTATTCGACTGGGAAATAATCAAAGAGTGAATTAAAAAAATGCACTCACTCCGTTGCTTTTAATTGATTGTCGTGGTTAATTAATTAATTCGAATTATTTCGTAAAATGCCCATACGTGAAAATTCGATCGGAAAAAAATGAATGCTTTGCTTTGGATTCGACGATCGCTGGGAGCGTAAAAGTAAATAAATCCAATAAGTGGAGCAATTTCGTTGAACGGCCAAACGTCAAGAGGGCTCGCTCCACGTATAAACGAGAAAGTTTATTTGCATACAATCGATATTAAAATGTAAAAGAGTACGTACACGCGCGCACACGAAGCGAATCCGCTCGTGAAAAAAAAAGAGCCGAGCGTATAATGGACGGAAGAAAGGTATCTCGGCCTGTACACCTCCTCCACCCCACCGGCCCCTGCCCCCTAAATGTATTTACCATAATGAAGCATAATTCGCAAAGTGATGAGAGTGCCGAGGTTCGATCACCTCTCGTTCGAGAATTTCACCAGTACTTGTTGGCAGTTATCGATGCGGAAGTTACGGGGTGGGGGGTGTTGATTGATTTTCGAACGAGCGAATTTCATCGCTTCAATCAAGACTAGCAACAACAATAATAATAATAATAACGAGAAGAACGATAGTACAGGCTGTCGGAAATTTGCAAGTCAAAATGTCTTCGCGACCTGGTCGTTGAACGCAGAAACGTAACCAATACTTTCGTAACCCAAACAATTTTTCCATTTATATAAATATATGGATATGCCAAAACTAATGACAATAATAATAACGCAACGGATCAATAAAATTATGATTCCTATTAATAAATTAATTAATTTATAAAATTATCGTTATCACGGTCGCGAGCGAATTTGTCGAAAATTCGATGAGGGAATCTCTCGGAACGAATTTCGGTGCGCGGTGTTCTGTCATGATCGTTGCGTGGCCGATATCAATAGTTGAGGGATGCAGTCACGGGCGACTGGCCGATCACGCTCGGTTGATTCGTCCGTTCGCTCGTACACGCGTGCGCTGCGTCGCTTCGTTCGTTCGTACGCATCGTTTCCCTCGGCGACCTCGTACACGCGTGTTTCTCGCGTGCGATGCGCGCCGATCCGTTCTCGCAAAAAAATATCCGAAGCCGCGTCCTCGCCGAGCACGACCGCGGCTTTCGACCTCCAATTAAAAAAACAACAAACCCTACGGAACAATCACTAAATGATGGAGAAAGATCGAGGGAAAATATAGGTATGCGTATTTGTGTACGTATATGGGAAGAGAGGCGATACCGCTGGCGCGGAGGGACCGAGAGCTGAGGAGGGGTCACGAGCGCGATAGCCTCGATGCACGCTCGGGGATCGTCACGGGAACTGGGATTCGCCCAGGCTCGTGGATATATTGACGTCGAATATTCTGCGCGGTCTTCATTGCATATATAGTGGACCACGTCAAACCTCACGACCCACATATTTTACCTATGTATACGTACCGTCAAATATATGTTACGTGCAGAAATATCGGACCGAGATAAATTGTCAGGACGCTCCTGACGATTCATTTTTATATTTATATGTGTCCGCGTGGGTGTGCGAGAGGGCAGATACTAATACGAGAGCAAGATTTCATCCGAGTTCTCTTGCTCTCATTTATTGGCGATTAGATCTATATAGATTTTTCATGCTCGATCGGCAACGTTGTACCGGAAGTTCAGTTATGCCTTTTACTCCATTTTCTCCCCTCTCTCTCTACATCTCTCTTGCTCCTCCGTACGCGCTGCGCAAGGATGGGCCGCTGCCCCTCGACGTCCCGTAACCCGGCCACGTGCTCTAAGATAATAACGTACATTGTTCGCGTTCCGCGATCCCGAGAATGTCCGAATCGTGCCGGAATAGACTTTTCCGCATTTCACAGAGATTCCTCGAGCGGGGGGCTATAACTTTGGCTGTAAGTACTTCCGAAGACCATTTTCCACGACAGTTATGCACTCCTGATTTTCAAAAATACATGAAATTACTTCTTTTTTTTTCATTTCAAAATTGATTATTTTTTGGATTCAATTTTCGATCGTATACGAAGTTTTGCGATATTTTGTCAATTGTGAACAATCACATGGGTAATTTTCATTGTAATTTGACAGTGCATCGTTTTATCGAATATTTGTAATGTTCGATGGCATTCCATTACGCGAAGGCACAATACAATTTCTCACCACAATTATATGCATATACGTGGATCCGTGTTTAGCCATGTGTGCGAGTATACGTGAGATCTGCAACATCGTTGCATACACGGTTTACTGCGTAACATGGTAATTTGCTCGATTAATTCGATGCTTTAGCAGGAGAGAGCGAGAGAGAGAGAGAGAGAGAGAGAGAGAGCGCCAACAGTAACAGAAGTTGGCTCGTTTGGTGCGATATGTGCACTACATCCGTGTACACGAGTCTGTGTTTGTGGATGTGCAATGGACAAGTACAGCACGGAGAAGAGTAAACCTGGTGGTCTTGTCCCAGTCGCGCATGTATATCCGCAGTGGGATCATGCGGGTATACTGCATGCATCGTTTCATCCTATGCGGCCCTATCTCTCTCTCTCTCTCTCTCTCCCTCCCTCTCTGCCAACATACCATTATCAAATTGTACACTGCGACAAAGCGAGAACTCCGTTTCGTACACACGTGCATACGAGTATGTACGTTGATATTAAATTGCGAGGAAGCTTCGATCAATCTGTCGGTCGACCGGAGATTTACGATTGAATGACGATTTTGTTTCATTCCTACCGTTCACTTTTATTTTTCAATTTTCTCCGTGGCATTCCTTTTATTTATTTTTTCATTCTCGTCCCGGCTGGAACTGGAATGACCGGAGAAGACTCAATCAACCCCGTTCGCGGAGAACTCGCTGATGATTTTTTTTTCAGAAGGGTCAGGAATTGAAGGAACACGAAAAAAAAAGAAGATCGAAAACGGTTTTTTTTCGATTAGAAAAAAAAGGAAAATATTGAAAATTGGATGACGAAAAAAGAAAGAAATAGGTAGAGTGTCGTTTTTTTCGTTAATGAAAAAATGATATAGTTGAAAATTCAAAAAGACGAGGAGAAAACGCACTAGACGCGAGCCTCGATGGAACAAAGGGCTCCCCCAATGGCGAAGCTCTTGGGAAACGTTCTCGCGCTTTTTGCATCGCGGATGGAACGGTGGTCCAGGGGCAGAGGAAGAGCGCGATGAATGGCGCCTTTGATCCCGTTTAGGGCCTGTGCACCGACTGCCCGCCGCATACTGTTCGCCCGAGAGAGCGAGAGAAAGAGGGCGAGAGATGTAGACGACGGGGCGTTCGTTCGCCCCTCGCGAACGAATCGTTTGGCGAAGTGACCGGGGAGAGCTTGCGAGACACGGGGCTTCGTACGAGGGACGTCGGAGAAAACGTGCTCCGCCGGCCAAAGGCAAAGCCCCGCGCAGCGACGACTTTGTGCGTCAACGACGCCGGCTTGATACAGGGTGTCTCGTTTTATGGGAACGTCCAAATATCTCGAAAACGGCAGCTCCGACGAGAACACTTTTGGGACGAAAGTTGCGTCGTTCGGTAAGGTCGCAACTTGGATGATCATTTTGGAATACTTGACTCGGTCGAGAGTAGAGCACGGAGATGGGCGCCCTCTGATTTCTAGGGCAAACTCGAACTTCTCATCACGCACGATTGTAGCGCTAGAGAGGACGAGTACGGGGGAAAAAAAATTTTGTCCGTAGCTCAAAAATTGAGGGAGTTGTGACACTTTGAAGATTCTCATGTACCGGGTGTCTCGCTAGTGTTCGAACACTGGCAAGTATCTCAAGAACGATCGTTCCGATTGAAAAACTTTTCGAATGAAAGTTTGGCCGTTTCGGCAGCCGAGTATGATGGTTATTTCGAAATACTTTGCGATAGTATAAGTCGAACTGGAGAAAGATCGCCCTTCGATTTTTAAAGGCAAACTTATACTTTTTATTGCCCATGATTGTTATGTCGGAGATGACGAGTACGGAGGAAAGAAAAGTTTGTCCCTATCCCGAGAGTTGCGTCACTTCTGAACTGGAACGTTCACAAAGGGCGTTCCAACGGTACATGGAAAACTTGTAATCCCCGACAACTCGTCAACCGAAACAAACGGCCAGTCCGAGTAAATAATTCATCGATTGTTCGATAACGTTGCTTTCGACAGTTTATACCGAATTTTAGCGGAGCCTCCCTTCTTTCGACTACCCGGGAACGCGAAAAGAGGCTGGCCGATGTAATTTATCGGAGGCTCGCGACACTCCATTAGGCGAGAGCGTGCACGGTCATAGGAAGTTCATCAAAGGCCGAAACTCGGGTGCACGGTCTATCGGGAAACGTAAAATTCAAAATTAGCCGACCATTCGAGGCTTTCCGGACGAGGCTTCGCGTACAGCGTCGTTTTCGAGTGCTCACTTTGACTCCGGGCTTTCATACCTATTCATGCAAGTTACGTGCTCCTGTCAGCCAAGTCAACGCTGTGTAGGAAAGAGACGGAGAGACGAAGGGAGCTCGTTTTAGGTCGACTGGCTAATAAAGCCCAGACTTGAATTGCCGAGGTCCAACTGCCCTTGTACCTGAACCTCGACAAACCCCCTCTCTCTCTCTCTCTCTTCCCTCTCGTACGGTCTTTCCATTCTCCAACAGTTATTATAGTTAACATCATTATTATACCGCACTTTTGAATTTTTAACTAGTTTAATTTTTCCAATCGACGCTTTGAGGTACGTCGATCTTTTTCCCAAGATATTACGAATAATGACAAATGTAGCCCCAGCTCGTATCCTCTTGGTCCCTTCCCTACAAATCCATTGCACCCCACAAATCCCTAGCTCGAGCGAATCCAGCGTATTAGAAAGCCGGTGATTAAAGCCGATGTCCATGCAGGATACGAATCCACCGCTGTTGCGGAAGTCCATTGGCCATTAGTTTCCTGAGCCAGCACCAAGTACCGTAGTATACGCCGGACGAGACACAGAGAGAGAGAGAGAGAGAGAGAGAGAGTGAGAAAGAGAGGGAAGGAAAAAGAGAGAGAGAGAGAGAAATCTCGTTCTCTCTCCACATCCGAATTGGGATTATGGGGATCGAGCATTAACAGCCCCAAGCGGAGACCACGATCCGAGAGCGCCCATATATACGAGAATCCAAGGATTGAGATGCGGTAGACCGTCGAGTGGTGTGTGCACTGCACATTGATATGCCCCAACTTGTCCTCGATGTCAATTCGCGTATGCACACGTATATATATATATATATGGATATATGGATATATGGATATAGAGTACTCGCCGTATCTACGTACGCGACGGTAATAGATTTTCAATGGAAAGGAAATTGAGGAAACTGCGTGGAACTTCGGACTGGGCTAATAACATTCGTGATAACATTCGCGCAGCTTCGGTCAAATCTCGTCTGCAAGAGAGCAAAACAACGCGAGCCAAGTTATACGTGATTGTACCGATCCCTCGAGCAATAATTCCATTATTACGTTATGACTGATAAGCTTGTATAGTTTTAATCACCCTTTTATCATAATTATCATCAGCGTTGCTATTTATATGTACCAACAATATATAATTACTTTATTGTAATCTAAAATAAACAAATAACACCATACATTGGATAATTATTATAATAATCATATATTAATATCGATATTTTTTTACTTTATAGTAATAATGATAATGATAATAGTAAAAAATAAAGCCGACCACTAGTTTTTGTTTCCACGTCTGGTTGCTCAGCCGAATGACGAAGTATACGAGAATCCAGGAGCTTTTATATACAGATACCCTCGGATGAAAGTTTCGATCGTTAATTTGTGCTCGCGAAGCATCGTTAATGAATGCATCCTCGTTATTAAGGGGCTCAATTGAGCGTGGAGCATCTACGAGGGCTTTTATCATCGTGGCTATGTTTTATTATTATCATTATTATTATTATTATTATCAATTTGCATATAAATATATACTAAGGTTGTGGCTTTCCGAGGAACAACGGCCTGCCGTTATTTCTCATCGAGATCGAAAATTCGTGCAAGGATTTTCGGAGAAGCTTTTTTTTCGTCGTGTCGAGTTCGAAGGGACAAACATTCGGAATGGCAGAAATTCTCCGAGCTGGTGATTCATCCTTTTTCAGTCCTGGAGGAGGAAGATGGAGATGGAAAAAAAATTGAAAAAAATATGAGGACGGCAGAGAGGGAGAGAGAGGGAGAGAGAGAGAGAGAGAAAAGTAAAATCGTCGAGTGGATGGGCGCGAAAGGGCGAGAGGGAGGGAGAAAGAAAATATCAAGCTGACTCGGCAATTTCGTTCTCTGATTCGGCGTTCACCGTGAGGTAGCTGAGAGTTTCTTGTCTTTCGTTCCTTCTTGAGCAACCCTCAAACCCCCCAACCTTCATCCCATCGTCCTCCAGTAAATACCTTAACTTATATATCCTTTATTTTGTTTCTCGTTTTATCCCGTGCGCTTCCGGCTCCGCGACATATATATATCCCAAAGGGATTCGCGTAATCCTCTCGATCAATTCGCAACGATACAAAAAAAGAGTACTTATGTAGGTCCAATTACGTTGCCGACCGATAAGCCGCGCTTTGCCCTTTTCACCCGCGAGCTTTTCTTCCTCCGCCAACAAGAAATTTCGTTTTTCCAAGAGTCGTTCATCCTCCGACTCACTGGCTCCCGCGGTCCTCGGCTTTTATTCCTCGTTACCTTTTTTTCGTTGCCATTCACCCACTGTCTCTTCCACGCATCATTTTTTTTCAACCTTTTTTCATTTCGACTGTAATTATATATTATACGCTGATAGATATGGAATTCCGTAATCTCCATTATGCCCTCCCTGTACATTCCATTTGAGGATGTGTACGGTGAGAAAAAAATTTTAAAAAAATACTAATCACTCGTCGAGGCGAAATTGAGCTGTCAGGCGCCACCAAAACGAAGATTGCTCGGAACGGTTCGTTCTTCTCCGTCGAATTTCCGTCGAATAGCCCGAGTCTCTGTACACGAGTACGTAAATATGAACCGTACGATAATTGGGATAATAAATCGGACTCGTATGGGACAACCAATGACGAGAGCTAAAGACTCGATTAAATTGCTCCCCCCCCCCCCCCCCCCCCCCCCCCCCCTATTCCTCCCCAATAGTCCTGCTCCATACCTACCGGAAGTACCTCAATCTCGATATCTATTCTCGATTTATATCGACGAGCATCGTATATCGATGTTAACTGCTCTCGTATGTATGCCTCGGTCGAACGAGTCGAATGTCAGAATTCCTCGTTCTCCTGATTGCCCAGAGAATTGACGGATCGGCAGAATACACCATTTTTTTTTAACGGATATTTTTTTCCCTTCTTTTTTCCCCACGGGCTTGCGACATTGCCGGTCAGAACTCGGGCTCCCACGAGTGTGCGGATGACTCCCGATAATTACGTGCAATCCATTTTTTTTTTTTTTTTTTATAAAAAGAAAAACACGACTCCACGGACGAGGCTTGAAAAAAAAATTGTTCGTTATTATTTATTGACGCGAGAGGGAGTGTTCCACTACAAATTCCAACTCGAGGACCACGTTATTCGTTAATCGCAGCATTTTTCAATTTTATCGATTTTTCGTACGAGTTCTGATTGATTCGTATGGGACATTTCATAGACGTATTTTTTGGGGGGTTTTACAACGGTCGAGAGTTGATTGAGTGTTTTTTGAAGAGTCTTCATTTCGATGATTTGTGAAATTTGGTTGAGTTCGATTTTTGTTATTTTCGACATTGTTTATTAAAAAAAATGTATCAAATGAAATTTCGAATAAACATTTTTTGAATGTTTTTCAATACTTTTTTTCACGTCGACATTTTTTATCAAGGTTAAAAAATTGGCGGAACGTTTCGCGAATGATCGTGGGCGCATCCACGAAATGCACTCGTGGAATTAAGAGGTACGCGTTGGGAGGCTTGGGAGTACACGCGTGACCCTATGTAGGCGAAACTCGATCGCGGCCGCGTCGTAAATTTGTATTTAATTAATGTGCAAATAAATGAGTGTCGCGCGAGTCGTCGTTGGCTTCCTGGGCTTCTAGTTACGGGATCGCCCGGGGGACGAGGAAGGGGGTGATCGGGGGCGGCTTATCGGAGCCTCGAGCGGTATATTCGACGAGACGCGATCGTTTGATAGTCCGCGAACGCTACCGCCTATATATATAAATACAGGCCCGTAGTCGTTGCAGCGGTGCAATTATTCGAACGTCCCCGAGGGCTGAACGATTGTCCGGAATGTGACGTCGTTGATACAGAGGTGGTAAAGGGACATACGATGAAACATCAGGAATTCGGTTGCGAAAGATTTTGTGAGAACACAAAATCACTCGACCAAGAGATATCGCGTTTAGTCGAGCAGCGAACGTGACGGAACGTCATCAAAGTAGGAGGGCGAAAGGGGGAAGTGACGTTTTGCCGGAAACTGAAGGTGCGCTTTGATCGACTGACGCGGCAATAGAGATCGTTCGATCGTGTACTTCGTTCGAGATGAGGTCATTCGAGCGTGGTCGATTCGAGGGCGATCGTATTGTCCTCGTAGTGTTCGATACAGAGTCCGGCTAATCGGTCGGTTAGCACGATCGCGGGAGGAAGCGAGAGGGCCACGCGTCGCGTTTCTCGTCCAGGAGTGACGCAACGGTGCACCAATATGGCCGCCGGTCGTTAACAGGCTCGTTAAATCAAGCGTTACATCGTAATCGTTGATTGATAACTCGAGAGGGATGGACAACCGGAAGTGGACTTTCAAAGAGAAAATTAGGCGGAGGGAAGTTCAAAGGGTTCGAAAAAAATATAGGACGAAGGCCAAAGGCCAAAAAAGGGCGTAGCGACAAAAATGAAAGGTGAATGAGGAAAGGTTGGAAAAAGGGCACGTCTTATCCACCGAGTGAAAAAGGGCAGGAAGGGTAAAAGCGAGGGGAGGGGAGCGGTACGCCGCGGTAATAACAACGTCGACAAACTGGCGATCCTCCCGTTAATAACAGTTACGATATATCGCTCAGAAATGCGTGACATTCCGTAATTATGTCCCCATACTACCCCCGTCCCCCCGGCATTCGTGTACTCCGATGTCACACATAAATACAGATTCATCGATAGGCGACCAACCCCCGATTCACCCTCTTCCTCTCGTAAATAGCGGCCCGAACACCCTCCGATACAATATTCAATCCGGAGACTCCTGTCCCCCCGCTCGTTCTCCACACAATTTTCCAACTTCGATATTTTCAACTCGATAAATAATAAACGCTAAATTATTTTTAACAAGCGGCCATTATTGCCGCAATACGTTCGGTGAAAATCGACATTTTACCCTCATCTTTTTTCACTCAATGGTCCATTCTGCTCGCTCTTCGGACCACGCGGATGAGAACAATACGAACGTTATTCCGAAACGAATACGACAAAGGGCATCCAACCGGTGAACGGAAGCGCTACGTTTTTCAAACTCGAAAAAGGAATTCAAAATCTGCATAAATTATAGACCGAGAATTTTTGTAATATTCGATAATGTAATATTTTTATTGCGATAAATATGAACGAATATCGACTAGTGCATAAAAATGTTTTGAAAAAAGGCTTCACACACTTTACCACCTTTACTGCATGTACGGCGATATTAAAAATCAAGTTTTATCGCGTAACAAAAAATGTGAAGCGCGGAGCAGTCACTCTCGTCGTAGGTATCGAGTGTCAAAGGGGGGAAAAAAATCGGGAGGCTGGTTTTATTATTTCATCGGTTGTCGGTTGGCCCGGGTTACGCCCGCATATATCCCGCGTGAAATTCGGATTAGCTCTTAGTAATTAACTTCGTTAATAACGCCGTGCGTTAATTTTGCCGCGGGGCCTCTGCAATAGTATCTGACATATAACCGGGCAATTTTCGTTCATACGGGAAATTAGCCTCCGGGATTTCTCGGTATCACTCCGCGCCACCAACGTTTTCGATATCATAGGCGCACGCGCTTTACAACGCGCCCACCCACGCACACGAGCCGCGAACCAACGAAAACAGGGGCAAACGATAATGCACGGTAACGATAATTGGCAATTTTTACATTGTCCATTATACATGTCGAGGGAACGGATTTTATTCATTCGCTGACGGTGTTACCGGTTCCGTTTTTACAATAAATGTCTGTCGAATATCTACTAAAAATACATGTATATATATATATATATGTGTATTTTTTTTTTTTTTTTTGTGTTGAAAAATAAATGCAACGGGAACATAGCCATTATAGATATATCCGCACGTATAATAAATACATTTTTTTTTCTATTGATAAAAAATACTGGTAAAAAAATGTAACGATTTATTACGATTTTCTTTAATTAAAAATTGATTGCATTGCTCAATATTAATTGTATAACTACGTTACCACATTTGTGGATGGATGTACCATTGTGTTTAATTTTTTAATGAATGAAAATGGTTAAATATTAATTTTGAATTTTATGTATTTCATATTTACCTATACATTTTATACGTTGAGAATCAACGCTATCGAATCTAACGAATGGGGTCAATAAATTCGTTACACTCTCGGTACGTTTCCAGGCGAGTTTGCAGAACCACAAAATTGAGGTATTAGGTATTAACTTCGGATCAATCGCAGGAACAATTTATTAAATCCAAAAGCAATTGGTTCACTCGTTGATCAGGTCAGTGAATTTGCAAATGGCCCGATCAGCCCGTCACGGTTTACGGTACTCCCGAGTGTTGGTACGCGAAAAGCAACCATTTACAATATTCGATTGCACTAAAATTGAAATAAAAATAAAAACAATTGATGGTGAAAGTTCAGGATATTTTTTAGTGATGCTGAAAGAGATTTTGCTTGTTTGTTATCGAAAAAAAAAATAATCCGGATTAATTTTCTCTCCGTCTCTCTCTTTCCTCCTCCCTTCGCCATACTAAAATCCATTTACTTTTTTCTGTTCCAGGTACGTAATTCTCTCGGAAATACAAAAAATATCGTACACCGAAAAAATCCATGGAACGTCAATTTCGTGAGTAAAAAAACGAGAATACTCTGTATTTATTCAAATCTATCGACTGTGTAACAAACGAAGATGAAGCCACTAATTATCCAACTGAATTTTTAAACTCCTTGGATGTGCCTGAATTACCACCGCACAATTTACAACTGAAGGTTGGCTCGGTAGTCATCGTGCATAGAAATTCAAACCAACCAAAACTGTGCAATGGAACGCGTTTGGTGATAAGAAAACTGATGAGCAATGTGATTCACGCGTCGGAACTCAAAGGAAAATTTAAAGATGAGGAAGTTTTCATTCCAAGGATTCCGATGATCCCAACGGATATGCCCTTTGAGTTTAAACGAATTCAATTCTCGATTCGTCTTGTCTTCGCCATGACGATTAACAAATCACAGGGACAATCCTTGACTATTTGTGGCCTCAATCTAGAAAATGCATGTTTTTCTCATGGTCAATTGTACGTGGCATGTTCACGCGTCGGCTGTTAGGCGGTACGAAGTTCGCCGGGTCAGCTAGTAAATCATAAAATTGTGCTAAAAAAATAGGTATTCCATTTATTAAATCTGAATGAACCACGACCTGCATTACTACGAAATTCAATCGAAGGGCCTCCACGTTGCCGAAAAGCTCGATAATCTAAATAAAGAATCGAACACGGGCTGACCCCTTTCCCTAATTAACCTGGTCATTACGGTTTGGTAAATAAGACCGAGGGCTCGAGCAAAACACCCCCGACAGGCCAGTATTGAAATTTTATGCAAAATTCCATTTAGCAAACGCTCACATTGCGAAATCCAACCCCATTGTACTCCCTTCATAATTTCTAGTTCAGTAGGCGACAACCCCATTCCTCAGACCCTCGAGCATTTTCCCACTAACCACCCCCGACCCTTCAATTTGTCGATAGAGCTCGTACGACGAATATGCACGAGTTTGTATTGTTTATGAAGGTGCAATTGGCACCTCTGGCCTCGTTTTCGTCTTCCCGAGCAAAAATCTTTTTGAAAAATCTCATCTCGCGAGGGCCCTTTTTACGTTTTGGATTAGGATTTATTTAGGTTTGTTTGGGCTGCTTCGTTCAGTATCAAAATGGTCGAATTTAAAAACTCAAAAAATTGCAATTCCAACGATAGTGATAAAAATGAATGATTCGTTGATAAGGATGATAGGCGAGAAACGTGACAATGATTTTCGCGAACATCGACGAGAGATCGACATTTATGTGCGCGTTCGACAACAAGCCTGCCGTGTACATAATGCGACGTGACTTCGGTGTGCGGAGGTTCTCAGGGCGAAGATGAGGATCGTCGCACTCGAGAGCTTCCCCTTTGCAAGCGCTGTTTGATCTCCTCTCTAATCCCGAAAGCGATGAGGAGACTCTCTACGAAATCAATTGACTTTGTGTACTGCGAGCCTGGCCACACAGACGCGCGCACACAGGTGAAAACAAATTAAGAGGACACGCGTGCGAGAGATAACGCCCTCGGCAACCGACGTAAACCCCCCCGTTAACAAAAGCACCCCCTCGTTTTCGCTCCACCCTTTGACATCGCGCTACCTCCTTCGATCTATGAACAAACAAATTTACGTCTCTCCTCCCTCTCGTACGACAATTTTCGGCTCTGTAGGATTATTGGGCTCGTGCCGAAAACGGTCTTACTTTATTTTTAAAAATATTTTTATTATATTAATTATATTATAATTTTCTATATTTTTATTTTATAACTATATATTATTCGAAGGAATTTTCGTTTTATTTTATTATTAAAATTGAACGGATTTAACGGAGGTAAAATATATTTATATTTATCTGGTGTCTCCCTTCCTCCCTATCTTCGTATGATTAACGAGCATCGAGCGTTTTGATTACGGGACCGCGAACACGATACAGGGATCTCGAGCTCGACGCTTTGGCGGTTTGGTGATGGCGCGATGCTCCAGGGTATTAGGACTGCCGTACCGCGAGTCCTTCTGCCGTTCCAATACACACACGGGGGCGCGCACACGAATAGGGAGGATTGGGGACGCCGTAGGTTACGTTGGAGAACGGTCATGCAATTAGAAGATAAATCATTTGTAACTTCGAATCGTGGAGTAATCCCTTGGGCGTAAGTGAAGGCGGCAGTGCGCGAAACGCGTCTTGCGGGTATCAGGGCTTTGTGTACGGGGAATCGTGTAAGGGTGGAAGGTTACTTGGGAGAGAGAAACCCAGAGAGACCGCTGCGAAAGTCGCGACTGTGCGTGGGTGTACGCTGGAAAGATCGAGGAGGAGAGGATCCAAGGGCCAAGGGATTAGAAAGGGCAAGGGCGAATTTGTAGCAAAGGAGGAAAAGGAATAGGAGAAGGTTATAAATAAAAAAGGGAAAGCACGAGAAATAATTAAGGGACGGGAACAAAAGTCGTAGAGCAACTTTCTAATTTTTTTAACGAGACCAACCCTTGCCAATAAAAATACGAATAATTATTCGATAACGAAAAAGGGCAGTTCTACACTCTTTTCATCATTGGCCCTTAATAATTTTTTCTTCGTATAAAGCACTTGGTGCACCGCAAATGGGGTAGTTTCCCTCTCGACTCACAATCGAGCCGCAATAAAATGCAAACAAATTTCGAAACTCCCCCAATGCAATAGGAAAGCTTCTCCCTTCGTTCACGAGCATGCCCCGCAAAAGTGGTAAAAAAAATGTCAGAACTCTTACAACATCACGAGGGTAGTTTTAACGAGTCTCCAACTTTCACTGATGCAAATTTACGAAGATGAAGCTCCCCGAGCTGAAACAAAAAACCAAACCCAAACAGACTCTCGAAAAAAATTGGTACTTTGTACGCGGAGAGTCAAAAGTGCGCTCTCTCGTTCGCCATAAAATGTGTGCAGCGAGGAGCGATGAGCCAATTGACGGGACAAATTGTTCGCGTTACGATTTTAATGTCCTCGCGAATGGCGGACGAGACTCGCGCGAGTCTCCGGGACAAAAATGATGCGCAATCTCTTCGCTGTAATCGCGTTCGTCCGGCAGAAAGGAAAACGCGAATGGGAGGCAGAA
Organism: Ophioninae sp. B BG-2022a; assembly: GCA_030522765.1. NCBI lineage: Eukaryota > Metazoa > Arthropoda > Insecta > Hymenoptera > Ichneumonidae > Ophioninae sp. B BG-2022a. Next base: position 2,020 of record JAPYZJ010002915.1, on the reverse strand, counting down.
AGAGAGAGAGAGAGAGAGAACGAGGGTAAGGGCCGGAGAGAGAGGAGAAAGCTCGCGTTAATTGTGACACGTAAGACGATTAAGCGAGCATTGTTGTACGTTAATTGAGAGATGACTTCAACGCCGAGAGTGGCGTTCGTGTATTTATTACACAGAGATGGAAGAACGGCGAGTCTGAGATGAGGAATGAGAAGAGAGGAAGATGAGGGAAACGAGGGAGACAAAGAGCTAAATGTTGAAGTACTCCCCCCCTCCCTATTTCCTCTTCTCCCACATTTTCCATCTTCCTTTAATTCTTCTATCTCTGTCTCTCATTGCTCTTCTCCCTCTTCCACTCTTCCTTTCTGTCATTTAGACTTTCTCTTTCTTTTTCTCCTGGTCACCCCCTTCTTTTCTTTCTCTCGTTTCCTTTCTCTCTACAGCTCTCTCTCTCTCTCTCTCTCTCTCTCTCTCTCTCTCTCTCTCTCTCTCTGGCTCTCTGGCTCTCCTCTCCAACATTCTCATTTTCATCTCCCACGACGACAGCGAGCTCGCCGAGAGACGGAGAGGATTAATTAAGCTAAATTGCCACGAGGGGGCGCGGACAATCTTGGGAGAAAGCGTGTACAAGAAAATACACGAAGCACATCCCCACCCCTGGTCTCGCGAGTCTCTGCGTTGCGACAATTATTTGTTCGTATTTTGCTGCCCTCGATATTAATTGTATCCAATAATTTCACGACATTTCGTAATTCCGAAAGATCAAGTATCGTCAAGTGTCATGGAAAATATCAAAATTGAACATCAGTTCCAAAACAACCTTCAACCCCTCTCGTTTTTCATTCCTTTTTCTTTCGAAAATTTGTCAGAATTTTTGAAGGTCGTTTATTTGCGTGAATCTTTAATTCACTAATTGCTCACTCGAGCATTCTCCTCCGTGGAGCGCACATAATTTTCTCGTTGAAATTCTCTCCTTAGGGGATGGGGAAGGGGGTTGAAAATAACGCGGAGCTTCGTCGCTTCATTAACCGACGCCTTGGATTCCTCGTTATTATTATTACTGTTATTGTTATTTCCTTTATCCCTTTCATTCACCTGGATTTTTAAATTCTCGTTTGTACCTCAGACCCCAAAGCCCATCATGAATTTCTTCGACGCGAAATTCTTGACTGCGAGTCAATTTAATTCGCACCAACCTCGCCGTATTATTGCACTTATTATGCTCGTATATAGCAGTCATCTCTCGGAGAACTAATTAACTCCGTGATAGCGCTTCGCTCGAGCTTGGATTGCGTTAAGTGAAGGGGCGCAGCGAGAAGTAATAGAGACCCGGAGAGAGGGAGAGGGAGGGGAAACAGTGAAAAGAATACGGGCAGCGCGTTTCATCCCTTCGAGGGAGAAAAAAATAATACATTTTTACTAGATAAATTAATATCCATTATTAATGTAATTCCCCTGCGAGACTGGGAATTATCGATTTTATTTCCGTGCGAAACCGACCGATCATTCCATTTCTAGCAAAAACGATATTTGGGGGTTGAACGGCCGTGCCGCGATGTCGCTAAATTATTTAGAGGCTCCAAAGTGGAGGGTGGGCCATTTTTACCCTTGCGCACCATCGAAAGTGCTAATGGGGGTGGTTAATCATGAGCCACAAAGGGGGATGAAAATTCACGGTATATTTCGTACCACGTATCGTCTATCGGATAATTATGATATGCTCCATACAATGTATCGTACGAAATGTATTTTTTATAGGGTATATGTGCAATGGCCAAATTATTTCTTCACCTAACACGAAATTTCACTTAATTTCGCGTTATTTTGGATTAATATCTCAAAACTAACTTCTAAAAAGGTTTTATTTTGCATTTTCCCAGTCTAATTTTGCACTTTCGGCAAAATTTCGGGCAAATTCGTAATCAGCGGGAAATTTCTGATCAAATAGAGCCTTTTAAAAGTCTAAAAACGGAAAAAAAATTTTTTCGTCTTCCCTGGCCACTTTTCCAGAATCTCAGAAATCACGATATTTCAAAAGGTC
>JAPYZJ010002914.1:0-22082 GCA_030522765.1 Ophioninae sp. B BG-2022a | reverse complement strand
AGAAGAAGGAGAAAGAAAGAGAAAAAAAAAAAAAAAAAAAAAGGGGAGGGGGGGGGGGAATTGCGAACGCTAGAAATCATGGGTGAAGGGCTAACTCTCCGAGACAAGAATACATCGATTCTCGCGCAGCGTGACTTTGGAATTTTACCTTTTTTCTCGGGCGAAAGGGAAGGGAGGGGGTGGGGGGCGTACCAGCGGTTTCTCATTGTTTCAACTCTGCAAACGTTCGGGAACAATGGAACAGGAAGCCAGTTACGAAGCCTTGGTATCGAGATTAACGGGACCCAAAAGGGTCCTTAAGGCCCTTTGGATTTTCGTACACGAACGTGGTATGTAGATCGAAGATGTTTTTTGAATATTTTTTTTGGTACTTTTTTAAATGTGATTTTTATTAATTTTTCTTTTTGAGGATTGTTGTTTTTTTGACGATATTATAGATTTTGGGGGGAAAAAATGTCGTCTATTTTTGTTGAAGATCGATTTGTTGAACCAGACAAAATCGGGACCCTTGTCGTATTTAAAAAAAAAATTATTTGGAACGCTTTCAATTTTTAATATTTTTTTAAGAAAATTTTATTACACAGTATTTGGTTTTTAATATTTTTGAGGAAAAATTGGTTCCAAAGTTTTTTCATTTTTTATTTTTTTTTAAGGAAATTTAATTACACAGTATTTGATTTTTAATATTGTTAAGGAAAACTTGGTTCCAAAGTTTTTTCATTTTTAATATTTTTGAATAACATTCATTAAACAAACCCAAACAAACATTTAAACATTTTTTTAGAAATATCGATTTCATAGCAATATCGATTTTGTCGAAATATCGATTTTATAGCAATATCGATTTTGTAGAAATATCGATTTTATAGAAATTTCGATTTTGTAGAAACGATTTTTCAATTATTTGTTATTATATCCGAAAAATATGTATATTTTTCAAAACGGTTTTGATTTTTGAGTGTTGGCTGAAACCCCTTAAAAATGAGGATTTCTGGCTGATCACCCGGTATATGCAAGGCTATAGACGGATAGCGGTCGCTCTTCGGTTTCTTTGGTGAAATAGATCGAGAGAAAGTGGCTCTCCGATTCGCTCGAATCACCGATACGGAGAGGCAATACAACGCGCGAGGAGATTTACAGGAGTACGTATGCGTGAGTGATGCGAACGCGAGAGGTCCATTATCCGTGTGGCCGGACGTATACATCTCGCTTTTAATACAAGAACGTTGCGGAGGGCCGCTCACTTATCGGCGCGAGCTCGATATTCCCCGCGGGAACGCGAAAACGTGAGAATCCATTAAAGTTAACATGCAAAAACACACGTCTCGTTTCGGCCAGGCCACGTAAATTGGATGCGATTATAATCCCCCTTAACCAAAAAAAAATCAGGAAAAAATACAGAAGAACTTGATTTTTACAAAAATACACATTCAAAGATACAATTATTCCCAACATAATTTATCAAATAATTTTTTTAACAAAATTTCTACAAAAACTTATTTTTTAAAGAATTTTTTAAAACTTCGTTTAAAAATTTCCCAATTTTCTTCAATTTTTTATAAATTAAAAAAATAAAAATTAGCGTTCATTCGATTATTATATTTATTAATTATAAATAAATAAATTAAACTGTATGATTATGAATATTATTCTCATTATTATTTTATTATAAGCACTTTGTTATTATTTATTTTAATTGATTTAACGAATAAATATAATTGTTATTATCATTGTTATTATCTTTATTATATATTCAGTTATAACTTTTGTTACAAACGATGATTCAAATGAATGATTATACATTATTATATATAAATATCAATTGAAATGAATAATTATAAATATCATTATCATTATTATAATCTTATCTTTATTTTTTAATTAATTTATAAATTCTGTTAAATTGTTTAACTAGGGTATGAATTATGGATAAATCTGTCTCTCCCCCTCGATGTGATCGAAACATGAGGGTCGATACACGTGTCGAAAGCCCCGCAAATCGTGGACCCCTTTTTTTTTTTTTTTTTTTTTTTTTTTTCAATATTGAAACCCCGACAAAAAACCACATCGAGAGAGGTAAGACGAGAGGAGGAGAAAGATCGTCGGAAAAGGGCGGGGGTGGGGGACGTTGACTCAGGGAGTGAAAAAAGCGTTCGAATGTTGGAAAGAGGAAAGGGGAGGGGGGGGGAGATTGAGAAGCGAAGGGGCCCTCGGACATGCAAACTTGCATCGAGTTACATCAACCGAGTCTTTGCTGAAAGCCGCGATGCACGCGATCCTCGCTCCAACCGGGAAGAACCGCGAGGAGGACTTTCATAATTAAAGTATACAGGCACACGGTGACTGACTCCGGGCTCCTATCGTCTCGAAGCGGGAAAACGAGATGGTTCAGATGAAAGGAGAGGATAAATCGTACATGGATTACGCTTCGCGAAATTCTTTCGAATTTTTTCGCTCCTCACAATTTTAATGGTCACTCAAGGAGACTTTGATTTTTTTAGGGTTGAGGTGAGAGGAAAAAAAAATGAAAAAGATTATGGCTTTCGAAAATGTAGGGCAAGAGAAAAAAAGTTGTTTCTTTTTTAGGGAATTTTGGGAATAAATAAAATACAATTTTAGTAAAATTATAATAAATGTTGTTTAAATTAAATAACAATATATATTTATTTTTAAGTGAAGTAATGAAATTGTTGTTAAATAAATTACATATTTAATAATAATAAATATTGTGTCATTTTTCTTATTCAAATAATAAAAAAATATATAAATAATTAAATAATTTTCCTACTTTTTTTCCTACTTGATAAATTAAACGTAATTAAATTAAATTAAATTAAATTAATTAAACCTTAAAAATGAGCCCATTGGACTGAATTTTGATTCCTACTCGATACGACTTGATTGAAATGAAATTTCCTCTGGAAAAAAAAACTCTTCCAGGTGAAATATGGTTTTGGGGTCACCCTGTATATACGAGGATTGTCCAGAATGCTTAAAACGTATACGGCTCGAATGCACAATGTGCTATATCATAATAGACGTACACACGTTGAATCACGTGGATTTTCTTTGTTCTCCAATTCAGTCTCGATCCTCTCCGAGAGAGAAAGAGGGAAAGAGAGAGAGAGAGAGTTCTTACGTATCGCGTACAGAGATAAGTAGCAACCGGGCTTCGAAAAACAACGAAATATACAGAGACGGTGAATTTCTCAATCCGGGATGAATAATAGTCCCGAGCTGGCGGTGTATCTCGACGAATATATATAGCGCGATGCGCGGCTGTCTGAATCTCCGATCTCGATATCGCGCAATTGAACTGAGAGAATTACGACGCACCGGGTGCACTGTGATATTGGGAAATAAAATGGAGCCTCTGGATGAGCGTCAACCCGATGAAAAGTCTCTCTCCCATTGTGCAAACCGGAAGTGATCGGGCATTGTTATGAATTTCTCGTACCTTTTCCTGTCTCCCTCTTTCCCATGCCTCCACCCTCTTAAATGAATTTATATTATTATTACTTAAATTATTGAAAAATAAAATAAAAAATTATTATATTTAGATGTTTAGTGTTGTGTCGTAGGTCCACGTCGATGTATTTTTATACCTTGAAGATAAATCCACAATTTGGTTCGCATTCCATTTATAGGGGAAAATGTCAAAAAACATATTCTAAAAAAGTTTTTTGTATTTTCCCAGTGTAATTTTGCACTTTGGGCAAAAACTCGGACATATTCGTAATCAGCAGAAAATTTTCCATTAAATAGAGCATTTAAAGAGTTTAAAAACGGACAAAAATATTTTTCGACTTTCCCGGCCACTTTTCCGGAATCTCAAAAATCACGAAATTTCAAAAGGTCATAGAGTGACCTTCCTATATGCTATCGAGATTTATTTAGTGTGTTTGAAAAAGGTTTTTGCTTGACTTAAATAATGGCGTTAGATTCATATCGATATCTCGCATAGTTTTCCCGGAAAGTCCAGTTGAAAAATCGCAAAAAAAGAGGCAAAGGGGTATGTATGGAAAAATGTGCAAAAATTGATGGTCCAACTTTGAAATTCTGCCAAAAATCGAAAAATCATCGGATTTTAATGATCAAAAAATGATTTTCAAGAGAAAATCATAACGAAGAGATTGAGCACAGAGTGGAGTGGCAAATCCTAAAGGAAAAAAAGTTATCAATGTTTTAGTGAAAAAACGCATTTTTCCCAAAAATCGAAAAAAATTTTGGATTTTTAATATTTTTTTAAATGGTTTATTTTGATGTAATTTGACACCCTGATCACGAATCTACTCTAAAATCTACGATTTTGAAAAAATCTCAAAAAAACCTCTAAAAACACGATTTTCTTAGCTGTGTGCAGTGCTTTTGACGAAAATTCGATGACATTCGTAATCAGCTGAAAAATTTCGATTGGATACACCCTCAAACTGTTTTGGAATCGAAAAATTTAAATTCATTCAAAAACACACACAAAATCGTCAAATTCACATTCGATCATAAAAATATAACGAAAATTATTTTTTTTAATCCAAAAAAAAGCGAACAACAAAATATTAACAATACTACAATATACGATTATGCAAAAAAAATACTATTGAATTGTTAACATACTATAACGTTTTACAATAAATCATGAGAAAAAAGAAAAATGGTGAAAACGACGACGAGAGGACGACGAAGAGAGAAAGCGAATCGAGGAGGAAAGGAAAAACAACTTTGACGAAGTACCATCGAACGAATTAATTATCGAGGACGCGATCATCTCGTATCGGCCAGAGTATCGTCCTTTTTCACTGATGAAAAGTGAACAAAAAAAAGTGTCGTCCATCGTCCTCGCGACGGCATAACTTGCGAGAAAGTTTTCCTCGCGATCGACGAGGACGACGACGTCGCGTCACTTGGCAAAGAGCGCACTGACGTGAACAGCCAACGAGCGCGGACGCGTTGGAAACGGGACGAAAGAAAAAGAGTGAAATTACGATCGCCCGCGCGAGAGTGAAAAAAATACGATAGAGCAATTATGCACCGATCGAAAATAAATAAATATGCATCACCCGAGATGAAGGGCAGGAAAAGAGGGGGAGGGAGGATTTTATTTCATCGACATCTTCCTTAGTTCACTCAATTAAATTTTCAAATTTATTTAAATTAGTATTGAATTAAATTAAATTTAATTTATTTAAATTTAATTTAATTTTAATTTTGATTTTTTAAATTTATAAATTAAAAAAAACATTTTGTCCAACCATTTAATTAATAAAACTCGATAATAAAGATAAATAAATTCAATGAGAATTTTATGAATCCAGTTTATTGAATTTTAAATAATTTAACGTTGAATATATTTATTTTATTGAATTTTAATTGTTTTTAAGTTAAATATATTTTTTTATTGAATCACTTCATTTCTTTTATAAATAAAAAAATAGATATATATTTTATGGCGTTTTCGCGATAATACTTTCTTATCACCGTTTTCGTAATATTTTTTATGGTAAACAACCTTGGCAAAGGTGGTGGAACGAATTTTATAATTTTAGAGAAAAGAGGCAAGAACACTGGAAAATCCTCCGGGAATCTGAGCCTGAGGACAAAAAGGACCGAGATAATGGTTGAAGTTTTGCAGCGAGTCTGTCGATTATTAAATTCCTGCTCTCCTCCTTCCTCTTCTCTTTGTTTCAGCAGACAGGGACAAGAGAGAGAGAAAGAGAGAGAGAGAGATGATGATGACGGTGGATTTTATTATTCCCTAGTAAAAAAAACTTTCAGACAATTGAAAATAATAATAAAAATATATCATTTAACAAAATTAGTAATAAAATAATAAAAGAACCAAAATCACCAAAAAATACCGAAATATAACAAAAAATAACCAAAACCACGTAAATAACAAAAAAAAAACAAAATTTTAAGAAAAACGCAAAAATGTTCAAAAATATATTTTTTTTTTAAAGAAAGACAGAGACAGAAAGCTCCATTCCGGTAAGACTTTCTATCGCGTCTTTTGCATCGGTTCGACAGCTCACCGAGATTTAGCACGATCCGGGCAAATAGCCTCCTCATTTGCTCTCCGTCGTCGTTGCTCCTTTTCGCGTTGGGCTCCCGGTCTTATCGGGTGTCCGAACGCGCAGGTTCGAACATGTAAAGCTCTATTTAAATTTTTTCATTAAAAATCATGTTGCTAAATAATAATAATTATTATTAAATAATAATGAAAATTCTAAAATTAGCATTCAAAAATACAAACGTATAATTATATATTTATAATTATTCATTTGAATTTTGGAACTCAAATAATAATTGGCGTACATTATCATTATTATTTCATTATCGTTATCAAATAATTATCCCGAGTGATCCAATATTAATAAAAAATTACTTTCGAAACATAATCAAATTTTTAAATCCTCAAAAAAAAAATTATTCATTTTACGCGAACCCAAAAAAAATCAATTTCGAACACGTTATTTTTTAAATGGTAGAACACATGTTTTTTTAAACAAATTTATTATTAAATAATTATTCAATAATATTATTTAATATTTTTTTAACTATTATTTAATAATATTATTTTAAATAATATGATTACATATTATTAAGTAAATTTATTATTTAAAATGTTGCAGCGCGTTACCAACAAAAATCTCGTGCACGGAGTATCGCGCAAGCGCAACTTTTTCAATGCTCGATCCGCATGAACAAATCGGCCGATTATGTGTCGCATTCTTTATTACATTTAATTCGCGTGTTCGGCACACGGCTCAAGCTCGCGGAATAAATATGAACGAACCAGTCCGAGGTGACGGTTGTAAAATCGGTACGTACCACCGGAATGCAAATATACAGTTATACCCATACATATATTTACAGTGTCTCGATGATGGAGCCAAATGTCAAATTCCTTAAAAAAAAAAAAATGAAAGTAAGGGAGGTGTCGTTAAACGTAAAATTGTCCTGAGAGATACGAGCCACTCGATATACTTCGAAATTGCCTCTTCAATCGTTGACCACTGCCCTTTGCCACGCTTCGATGAGTGACAGAAAAATCGTTTTTATTTTGCTCTACTTATTTGATTTTTTTTTAATTATTTTTTTTGCTCCTGATGGTTTCGTATATTTTTCATTAATTTTTTTCTTTGCTTTTTTTGTTCAATTATTGGGATAATTTTCAAGAACTATAAAGTAATCCGGTCGACAGCGCATTATTTCGTGTGCCGTAAAAACATCAAACTTCGTAGTCCTCCAGTCTTTCGCAATCGCGAAGTACGCTGACCTCGTTTTTTTTTTCGTAGCAACGAAGTCGAACGATGAAATTCCTTCTGGTATATTCTGGATACTTTTTCCGCTCACCGGTAGTAGTGAACAGGTTTTCTTGTTTTTTTTTTTCATTTTGACAGATTGATAGATTTTTGAAAAGTTATGGGAACTTTCTCAAGCTTGAAAGAATTAGTCGAAAAAAATTTGTATTGTTTTTATTTTTCTGTTTTAGGTCTTTCTCATTTTTTAAAAAATATATTTTTTAATTAAAAATAATTTGAAAAACCTAAAATGAATTCATAAAAAGTTGAGAAAATAATCGAATAATAAAAGACGTCAAAAATAGTTTAAAAAATAAGGGAAAATCACAAAACTTTTGTTGTCATTGAAAATAACTTCAAAACGCTTAAAATAATGTAAAAAAAAGCTAATCAAGTAATAAAATACGCTAAAAGTAGCCAACCCAAACAAACAAAAATTGAAAATAATTTAAAAATAAAACAAGCAAAAATTAAAAATAATTTTGAAAAACAATAAAAAAAACGACAGCTGACGACAGAGGAAGAGAAAAAAATGATCCGGCGACGAAAAGGCAGGAGAAGGTCGTTCGCGGGCAGGTGGCGATTCGCGGGGGATCCTCGTCGACTCGTACGTCGAGACGCCGCGAGTGCCGCGACTGTCGGGACCAATTGCAACCGAGGGATCAACCGTCTGGAGCCCTCGATGTATTTCATAACGCCGCGAGCGAGCGACAAACGCGCACGCACTTACGAACCCAAACCGAGTGCGGGTGACTTGCGGGAACGAAAAACAAACAAAAAAAAACAATTTCGCATAAGTAAATAATTAAACGATCGATTGCAAAAGAAAAATTGAAAATCGATCGAATGTAAAAAATTTCGAAAAAAAACCAACTGCCCAAAACACCTTAATTTTTATGGGGTAGGGATCCATTACGATCCAATTGATTGGTATCAGTGCTTCGAATTTTTCGAACGATTAATACGAAAGATCCTGCTTGACGGTACTGAAAAATCAATTGTTGCATCGCCTTAACCCAAACATGGGAAAAACCAATTTTTCTTCATTTTTTTCTCGTGGAAGCATTGGGCTGAGGAAGCTGGGAATTTTTAGGGAATTGTTACGTAGTCTTGACTAATTCTAGTAATTTTTTCATTGGGATATATCAATAAACAATTGAGTTATAATTATTTGAACGAAATGAAGAATTGAAAAATTATTTTTTTGTATGATAGTAATATTTTTATTATTATAATGAGACATTCGATGTTTTTTTAAATTATGGAAATGCCGAATTATAAAAAAATTATTCTATTATTTACTGGATAATAATTTATCATTTGTTGTTAATAAATGGAAAAAATGTATACGAAAATCAGCCAGTCGTATAACAGAAAATATTCAAGAACAATGCAAAATTCGAATTTGCAATTAATTGAACTAAAGATTTTTATTCTAAGGAAAATACAATTCCAAGAAATCATTCTGGAAGACATATATTATTTAATCGCATAATTTCATTTTCATTTTAACCCAAACGATAAAAGTTTTGAAAAAGCTGTGATTTACAAATATCGAGAGGTGTCGAAGGATTTTGCCTCTTGCCTCCCCCATCAACCTTTTGCCCTCAACGTTTACCTCCCGATCGATCCTACTCTCCTTCTCGCGGTTCATCCCATTACTCCGAAACGTCAACAACACTAACAAAACTCATACAAAATTTGTCTACATCGTACGATCTTGTTTTAAAAATCATTATTTTTTAAATAAAAAAAATATATATTGAATTTAATAAAAAAATTTTTTTTTAATATATTAAAGATAATTTTTAATAAAAAAAAATCATTTTCAATTTATACAAAAATATATATCTTTTCTTAATTAAAAAATTATTATTAATTTATAAAAAAAATTATTTTTAATATTTTTTTTTTTAATTGTCTTTCTCGTTAAAAAAGAAAACAATTTTCTCGCGAGGAATTTTTGCAATCATTTCCGGCCAATTTTCATATGGACAACGTAGTGAATCTGCGATTGATTTATTGATTGATTGTGCGCGAGCTTGAAGAGCCGCGAGTGCGGGAGTTTTGCTCAACGTCTCGAGAAGAAGATTGAGGAAAAACCAAAGTCGGGACGATCAATCGAGGAGAAAGATATTTCCGCAAGGCTGCACGTACGAGCGCACACCGCGTGTGAGTATCATTATTTTTTGCGAGCTCTGTCTTTTTATTTATTTTTTTTTTAATCGATCGTTTCGCGTAACGAACGATTACCGTTGAGATACCGGGACTTTCCGGGCACGGATTATTTCTTTATTGCCCCGCCCCCTCCCCCCCTTCACCCCAATCCCTGTTCTTCGTAAATCGATTCGATAATCGTTCGAAGCCCTTTCACGAGATCGATATATCATTATCTGGATGATATTCTATTATTGTTATACAATTATGTCAATATGAATATAAATATAAATATAATATTATATATTAATAATAATGTCTAATTTTATACGAAATATTATGCGGATGTTTATTGGATATATCATTATATTAATATACCATGATACAAAACATAATATATAATATTAATAATAATACATAATCAAATATAATATGATTCGTATAATAATAAATAATTTTATTATTATATAAATTATATTATATCGATTATATATCATTCATATATTACAGTAATATATGATATATTTGTGTATATATATATATATATATATATATATATATATATATATATATATATATATATATATATCAGTTTATTCGTAATTTCTACAATTATTAATACATATCAATAAAATTTATTAGAACTTTGGCAATGTACCTATAAATGGGTGACCATACGATTTTTCAATAATGTTGCTTGGCTTGTCCTAATGAATTTTTTCAAAACGAATTTATCAAAATCAATTTTCCCACAACGAATTTTTGTAAAATCAATTCTCCAAAAATGAATGTTTCAAAATCAATTCTCCAAAGATGAATTTTTTCAAAATCGATTCTCCAACATTAAATTTTTTACAATCAATTTCCAAAAATGATTTTTTTCAAAATCACTTCTCCAAAAATAAATTTTTTTCAAAATCAATTCGCCAAAAATGATTTTTTTTCAAAATCATTTCGCCAAAAATGAATTTTTTTCAAAATCGATTTTTTCGGAAAATCCTGATTTTGGGTTCATCGAACCGTTATCAATGAGAGAAGATCCCTCATGAATCGAAGGCGATCGTACGACCGAGTATTTTTTCCCGTCTCGTGCGAAGTCGCTGGGATCCTCGAGGAAGACAAAAGCGATTTGGTCGCGCGGTTGCGCGATCATTGCGCAAGGGTAGCTCGGTGGTTGAAAATTCTGCGGCTGGATAAATATCTCCCCGCGGAAATATAATCATTTCTCTCGGGAGAGTCGCTCTTTATTTTTCGTAAAAAAAAAAGAAAAAAAGAAACGAAAGGAAAATTATATGGGAAAACCGGCAGAGTCTGCGGTTGACAGGAAAGAGAAGGAAAAAGGGAGGAGAAACGGGCGCGCCTCCAAAGTGTCATTTCACGCTTCGCGACTTCTCGGCCGAGCTTTTGCGACGAAAGTTTCGCGAAGGACCTTCCATCTTGGGCTGATACGCGTTTCCGCTTGATATTACGCACCTGTGATACCCACGCTCGCACACAGAGATAAACGAGAGTGATAAGAACCCCTCGTCGACAAAGCCCCTCCCACCGTATTTTTTTTTCCTCGTTCTTATGGTAGTCTCGTTGTGCCACACTTTTTCAATCTCTGTCTCTCTCGATTCACGCTTAATTAGCAGAAGATATTGAAAATCGTTCATTAATATTTAATTGTTTAATTGTTGATTAAATAAAGACTTCTGATATTTTTAATTTTTTATTTTCTCCACCGTTTTTGACATTTATTCCTATTATTTTTTATTTTTCATATTATTATTATTATTATTATATATTTTCAAAATATACTATGTATTATTCTCTAATTTACTATTTATGATTTTTATCAATTATTCAAATTAAAAAAAAAGAATTTATTTTAATTTTAGGAACGAAACTTCTTGGTCTAACTTTTTATTTGTTTTTCAATTCTTTGATTGTGAATTATCGAACGTAATATGAAAATAATTATATATTTTTAATATTTTCGAATTTCCTCTGAGATTTCGTATTTCTTCTAGCTTTGCCGTTCCTTTTTATGTTTTTATATTTTTTGGGTTCGTTCTCTTTGTCTCTTTTTTGGCCTTTCTTCAATACTTCACTTTTTGCTTTTAAAATAATTTTCCATGTAATTTGGAATATTAAAAAATTGTTTTTCGTTGTTATTTTAATTTTTTTAATTTGTATTATCATTGGTATTTTAGGTCACGGTTTCTTTTATTTATGAACATTTTATTTTTTTACTCCACGGTTCCCGTTGTTATTTTTATAATTTTTTCTCGTTTTTCTCTCTCCCTCTCTGTCTCGCATACTCCATAATTATTCTCTCTCCCCCGCGAACGAGGCGTAACCCGCGCGAATAAACACTTCATCAGCGTTTCCAATGAATTTATTCGTGACGGAATATTTTTACAGCTGCGCCCTCGAGGCGACCGGGATGCGGCGAAAAACTCGAAAGAGGAAGACGAAAATGAGGAGAGGATGAAGAAAAATTTAAAAAAAAGAACAACAAAAAAATACGAGAGAGATAATAACGTCGCGTTTCGTCGTGCAATAATTGAACAGCCTGCGCGAATTTCGTTTTTTTTTGTTTTTATCATGCTTATCGGATACGCAACAATAAAAAGTTCCCGGATATTCATTTACGGATTCAATCCCGGTACTCGCATCGACGTCCAAACCCATTTTTTAAATAAAAAAATTAATGAATTTTATTATTTATTTAATTAAATAAAAAAAATAAAAATGACATTTTTTTTTATAAAAAAAACATTTTTACAAATAAAAAACCTCATTAAAAAAACAACATTTTTATTAAATAAAAAAGCAAATTTTTTTCATTAATTATTTAATTAAATAAAAATAATAAAAATGACATTTTTTATAAAAAAAAACCCCATTCTTACAAATATAAAACCTCATTAAAAAACAACATTTTTATTAAATAAAAAAACTACATTTTTTTCAAATAAAAAAATTACAATTTTGAAAAAAACGGAGTTTGAAAATTGAGAAAAAATGTGAAAAAAATGGAGATTCTCGGATCTCTCGACTTGGTCTTCAGCTCGGCGAGGAGCTCGGATTTCCTGCAACGAGGGCGGTCTTCGAATCGAGAAGTCATGCAACGATCGTACAACGACGACGACAACGACGACTGATGAGATACTATCTCCCTCGGGCTCTTTTGCTCTCCTGCTGCTTTCTGCCCGAGAGACATTCTCCATTTTAACTTGTATTATATTATTATATACTTTCACCGTTTATCCAGGTCGTTTGTGGTGTATGTGTATGGCATAGGCGCGGTCTCGCCCGGCCGAATCGTTGATAAATCTCGATGGACCGACGATATCTGTAACGGTCAACTTGAGCCTGCTATTTCGATCATACACCCGCGGCACTTTTCCTATTACGAAAAAAAATCTTGTCTTTTTTTTGCTCTCTCTATATATATATTTATATAATTTTTTTACATTTTTTTTCTCACCATTTTTTATTGTATTTTTTTTATAACATTATTTATATTTTTATTATATTTCTATTTTTTTATATTTATTTTACAACATTTTTATTTATATTTATTTTTTTTCTGAACGTTTTTCTTCTTAATTTTTTTTTATTTTAAAAATCATAATTTATGTGATTCTTTTTATTTATATTGTTTATCGTTATGATTATATTCGTTTCTATCCAAATTCGTATCCTTATAAATATCCTTATCGCTGCCTCGACAATTAAAATTATTATTTATATTAATATCAGTAATTAAAAGTAATGAACGTTATCAGTATTATCAAGAGCTGTGACATAAAAGCGCTTTGTTGGATCGGCCACAAAAAACCCATGAATTCTATGTCGACTTAGTAAAAAAAAAAAGAAATAATAAACAGTAAAAAACGGAAACCTAACATCCCTCGATGTCGGAGTCGATTCGTGCATACGCGGATGCATCACGTTGCAAATGAAACGAGAAAACGAACGAGCGATGAAACACTCCTTGTCCGACAACTGCTCCACTTGCTTGCAGCTCAACGATTATTATTATTGCTGTCATTATCATGAATATTATCATTATCACGGAATCTTCGTGATTACTCGTTTTATTTCATTGTTGCAATTGTTGTTTGGGTTATCGTTGCTACTATCGTTGCATAATTTTTTTTTCAAAACATGTTAGTTTACGTAAATAAAATATAAGAAATAAAATAAAAGAAAGTGTTCATTTTTTTATTTCTTATATTTCGAAATTTTTTCAATTTTGAAACGTGTCATTGAATCGTAGAAATTAATGGTACAATCATTAAAAATATATATATATTTTTAAATTATTAAATTGAAGTTTTGTTTTTGTTATCAATACTATTTTATTTTATTTTTTATCCTTATTGTATTAATATTATTAATACTATGACTATTAATTTAAAAAAAATTGATATTAGTAATAAAAGTAATTAATAATGAATTAATATAAAAATATTTAAATGAATATTATTTGTATTAATATTCTCAGCACTAGTACGTCCATAAAAGAATAACAATGATAAATAATAAATAATAAATAATAAATATCAGTTATATCAATACAAAATAATAATTATTATATTTATTAAAGGAAAAAGAGGAGAGAGGTGTGGGCGTGAATCAGAACACGAAAGGATACTGAGAGCCGGAAAGAGGAGAAGAAAGAGCCAGAAAGTGAATCAAAAAAATGAGAGAGAGAGAGAGAGGGAGAGAACGCGAGAGAGAGAGAGAGAGAGATAGGGAGAGACGCCTTCGTGTAGTGGCATTTAGAAAATGCAAATTCTAAACACCGTTGAGGCATGACATTTCGAGACGAGTTGATAGAAGAAACGGGTTACGTTGCCCGGATAGCTCCAAGTGTACGGTGCTTGCCTCCCGGCCTAGCCTGTCCGCAAGTGTGTGTCTTTTGACGTACCGCGTTTGCGGTTCACCGTGGCAACTGATGCATGAGAAAATTTGAAAAAAAAATCTTCAAACATATATATAAACATATATATGTATATATTTATACGAAAGCGAAACCGAAAGGTAAAACCATGTCAACTGTCATTTGACATGTTTATTGACAGGAGAGCGTATCAATCGCTTGACACAATGTGGGAAAGTGAAAAAAGAGGGGGGGGAAATGGAGAACAGCAATGAAACGAGTGAAACATTTGAGCCGAGTGGATATTGGGTTTGTTTGGGTTTGTGTTTGGGTTCGAGTTGTATCAGAGGCAAAATATTTTGAAAAATCGGTATATTGGGTCGTTGGGTAAAAAAACGATCGATTCTTTTTTTTTTCAGGTGAAGAATGGTTGTGGTTGGGTTGGAAATGTAGGGACTGGTTTTTGCGAGTTACAAGGCATTGGTGATGATGACCTTGGCCCATCTTTGGATCATCAATCGGATTGATCGCCGGAAGAATACTGGTTCTTTGGAGGCAATCCAGTCATCGAGCTATGTGGATTTTCTTCTTTTTTTCCATATTCGTACAAGGTGAAGTTTCCAGGCGAAACGAAGTTTCAAGGGTTGATTGGATATCGATTGGAAGTGTTGATCGGAGGAAGTGATTTATGGGAAAAATGGCTTTTGGGTTGGGATTTCCAAGTTGACTGGTTTCGAGTAATTTTCAACTGATACTCCGACTTCAACTGAGACTCCGGGAACCCGTCGTCAGATTTTACGTCACCGAGCTTCTGACTCGAGAAAATAATCGAAAACCCAAACAAAACCAAACAAACCCAAACGTTATCTATCGCTGGAGTACGGTTTCGTACGCAACTATCCAATATTGGGCATTCAAGCAACAAATAAAAATTGCGCAGCATCGTGAAAACAAAAGAGACGAAAAACTCTCGTACTTCGTTGACCAAACAATATTGCCGTTGGAAAAACAACGGCGAATACCCGTGTTCTCTTGACATTTACTTGTCGTCGTCGTAATCGTGAGCGAGCTGAGTTTATCATCCGTACCGATAGCTTATCGCTCGTTAAGCCTCGACCCAAGCGCAGAAATCACGGCTGCAAAGACATTGGCAATCAACCAAGGCCAATAGCTGCCTCCGAGATCCACGGAGTCCGATAGATGTCACTGGGAGCCTGAGACGGCTAACCAAAGTTCCCTCTTTCGATTCACTTTCTCTCTCCTCCCTCTTAATATTAGCATTGTTACGGTTTTTTTACAATTACTATTGTTATTTTTAACATAATCGTTGATGCCGTTACTATTACTTTTCCACCGGTTACATTTATTATTTTCTTTATTTTGTTTGGGTTTGTTTGGGTTTGTTTAATATTACTTTGCCACTTATCACTATTATTATTTTCTTACTTTTGTAAATATTATTATTATTATTTTTTTATTTTTTTTTAGAAGTTTTTTTACTTTGTGTTTGATTCTCTCTCGGACTATCGCTGCTGCCACGGATAGGATGCAATCATTGCGCTATCTTTGCCCCTCGATTTGCTCGTATCAGCATTCAGCACACTCGAAAAACGCGTGACCTAGGTCCAGTACATCGAGACTCGAGTCGCCTTGAAAATAACGAAAACACTCGTACGCGATGAAAAATGTGCATTCCTCAGACTCGTTTTTATTTATTTATTTTTTGTCCAGGCCGATTCTTTTACTGCACAAAATGCAGTTCTGCTAGCACGAATTTAGTGAAGTTTTTATTTTTTTTTTGTTTTAGGGGTTTTGTATTTTTGCCTTTTTGGTCTTGTTTTTGGTTTATGGATTTGATTACTTGGATTTTTGGATTTGTATTTTTTCCTGGTCTTCTGCGTTTGATCGTTGCGTTTTGTTTTTTGTATTTTTTATTTTGTGGGTTCGATTTTGAATTTTGAATTTATTCAGATTCATTTTAATTTCATAAAAATTTTAATTTTTAAATTTATTCAAATTCATTTTAATTTCATAAAATTTTTAATTTTTAAATTTATTCAAATTCATTTTAATTTCATTCAAATTTCGATTTTTTAATTCAATTCGATTAACGATAACAACGACGATATATCAAAGTAATTATGATGATAAGCAGTTCCTGATATAATTTGTGATTGTTTGCAATTTATTTGTTTTTTTTTTTGTCGAGTAATTATAATTGCGAAAAAATGTTTGTGCATTATCTCGTACACGTGTATACACGCGCGCAAACGTGTGTGCAATTTGATGACTTCCGGTGAGTATAGCCGATAGAGAGCGCACTTCCTCAATGGAGAGCAGTCAAGCAATGAAATCGCCTAGATATCTGCGGGAGATAAATTCGTTGCATTCTCATCGCGACCTTCCCCGAGTCGCTTCGTTATACGTGGGCTGCGCTTTAATCCGCGCTGTCAGGTACGGAGAATCTTTTATGTGGGCATACCAACGTGGATAATTCATCGCAAGAAGAACTGGAGAATGTTAAAAAATATTGGCGGAAGGCGAGGTGGGGGAGGGGGGGAGGGGGGGTAAAAAGCAAGCGAGCAGGAGTGAAACATAAAAAAAGATATAAAAAAAGAAACAAAATAGATCGAATCCATTTAAAAAATCCCACGGATCGATCAAACCACTAAAAAAAATTTTTAATCGTACCTAATCAACGAACCGACAAAACAAAAAGATAACAAAAACAAAACGATCGATCTTACGAAACAAAAAAATATGAAATGAGAAATTATCTCAATCATGATATAAAAAAGAAATAAAAATCCAAAAACCCACAATACAATTTTTTTTTAATCAAGGTTATCGAAACTACGAAGCAAAATAATTTAAAAAAACCAAAATCATCAAAACCACGAAGGAAAAAATTTTTTAAAGTCAAAATTGTCAAAAACACGAGGAAAAACAAATTTTAAATACAAAAACCGTAAGACTGGGAAGCAAATAATAAAAAAAAACAAAAATCGTAAAAATCACGAAGCAAAAAAAATATTAAAAACCCAAGATCGTCAAAACTACGAAGCAAAAAAATATTAAAAAATCCGAATGATCTAACCCAAACAAAACAAAAAAAAAGCGAACTGGCCGATCTCATAAGAAAAAAAAAGAACGAGCGTTAGAAATACGACTCGCGTCGGGCGTTTAAGAACACGAGAGCGATATGGCGAGCGATATCGAACGAATCAGAACTTCGGACAAAATTTGCATACCCGTTTGCCCACGTCGTTCCACGCGACTTTTGATGCGATTAAAAGACGGATATTTAAAAAAAAAAAAGAACGAGTAATAGAGAGGGCTGGCGAGACCGGGAGACAATCTCATCCCTTGTCACATTCCCTTTATTTATTCTCTCGCCGCGCGAATCTTCGCGCATGCCTATCGAACTCTTTTCTCGCTAATATTATTGCTTCACGCCTCTGCCTCTTTCCGAGGCAGTTTCACGTCGCGATTATGCACTTTGCATAACGGAGAGCATACGTGGATCGGCCGTCGTTGATGAAGGGTAAAGAGGCGTACACGGGTTTCAGAAACGAAGAATGGATCGTCAATTATCCATAGAAATTTTAATATTTTTCCCCCTCCCTCTTTAGCCCTATCACTCTTTTTTTAAACTGCTTGATTTTTTTTTTATTTTTTTAAATATTATCTTGGGATTTGTATTATTTTTGGATTTCTTCTCGATTTTTTAATTTTTTTTTTGACGTAGTTTTGATTATATTTGAATTATATGGGAAAAAAATGATTTTTTTCGGTACAAAAGATTTTTTTTTGTAAAACGAAGAAATATGGATGAAATTATGGCAATGGATAGTTTTAGTAAGAAAAAGAAAGATTTACGAAATTTTTTTAACAGCCCTTGTGCAAGAATTATTTTTTATGACGATCAAATCTCATGCTGCAAAGCTTTGCTTAAATAATAATAACTTTACGGTTTATCGAAATTTTTGTAATGTAAAAAATTCTCAGGTTTTGTGGTACTATGGACCAGTAGTCTGCAAAATCCTAACCTCCCAAACGATTTTTTTGTGGCTCAATGAATCTTATACAGCTCGAGAGGGGCACCAGCTCAAGACATTCTTTAAATAATAATAACTCGATGGTTTATCGATATTTTTCGATAAAAAAAAATCTCAACCTTTATGGGACTGTGGACCAATAGTCTGCAAAATCCTAACCTCCTCGTGCCATTTCTCCCATCAGAAAAAAAATGTTGAAAATCAAACGATTTTTTTGTGGCTCAGAGGGGCACCAGCTCAAGACATT
Source organism: Ophioninae sp. B BG-2022a (assembly GCA_030522765.1). Lineage (NCBI taxonomy): Eukaryota > Metazoa > Arthropoda > Insecta > Hymenoptera > Ichneumonidae > Ophioninae sp. B BG-2022a. The sequence goes on along the minus strand of JAPYZJ010002914.1, from coordinate 3,443 downwards.
CTTTAAATAATAATAACTCGATGGTTTATCGATACTTTTCGATAAAAAAAAATCTCAACCTTTATGGGACTATGGACCATCTGTCTGCAAAATCCCAACTTCCCCGTACCATTTCTCCCATAAAAAAAAAAAACATAAAAAATCGTGAGGTTTTTTCGTGGCTCAATCAAGCTTGACGCAACTTTAGAAATGCTCCGGCGTTGCAACTCCGGTACTTATTAATTTTAATATGAATGAGTCCTTGCGAGGCACAAATCCGCACGAACGAATTTCGCGTGGGCGTCGATGGGAAATTCCTGAGAGCGCGAGCCTCGCCATTAGATGACTCAACGATGCAAAAAAAAAGAAGAGAAAAAAAAGTGTGTATATACTTCGATGAGACGGAATCGCGATACGCTCCGGGGGGTCGTTGAACTTCGAGGTGGGATCGTACCGCGATCGTTTCACTGTGATCGAGCTGGACTTGGATGCAGCGAGGAGGGACTGCCGATCGGCCAGTCTGAACTTCATGCTGGAATTACTGTAATAATGAACAACGAATTGCTGCTTCGACTCCCAACGAAATCTTCGACTTTCCCCTGTTTCTTCATCCCTGGATTAAACGATATCTTGAAATATAAAAAAAAATATCGCTATGAACGAAATCGGTTACTTTCCCTCGAAGAGGACTCGATCGTAAAAGTGAAAGAGAAAGAGGGATGATAGTGGATTCAATTATGCTATAATAATAATTTAGGAACAAATTGGACAATCTATTTTTTCGCATAAAATTTTGCACATTTTTTAAATTATTATATCTATTCAATTTTTCTAAAATTTTCTTACTATTAAAAATGTATTTAAAAAGTTTGGTAAAATATGTTCAAAACATAAATTCTGATTTTTGACATAAATTTTCAATCCTATTCGATGTTATCATATATTTGTTTTTTCTTATTTTCATTAAATATTGTAATTATTCAAATCATGGATTCGAAATAAATGAATAAATAAATTCATAATAATTAAATCCAAACAAGTTAATTAATTAATTTATATACATATGATATTAATAATTACAATAAATTATAATTATTAATATCTTCAATATTTTATATTAACTAAAACCCTTCTGTGGATTTAATAATAATTATTAAAAATTAAATTTTTTTAAATTAAATTTTTATAAAATAATATAAGTTTATTGAATCGTTTCATAATGAATTCTTCAGATGTTAACCCGGGATGATTCTACCCGTCCATAAGACAATTTTCCGTGACACGGTATAACCGCTCGAGCGATCGCGACTCGTACAACTTTTCCTCCCATTTATTTTTCCATTTCTCTTTTTCTCTACGCGCTTGATCTGTATGGCGATGTCGTCGCTGCGGTCTCGGATTTATCGATCGACGAATCTCTCACCCGCGCGCCTCGCGATCCGTTTCAACCAGCTACAAAAGAGTGAGACAGACAACGACAGAGACAGATCGAAGAAGGAAAGATTGAAAATCGGGAGAAAGTATTCTGTACACGACGTAAGCAGCTAGTACAATTACTCATTTATTTATCTGCACCAGTCTGTGCATATATGAAATATACAAACGTGTTCGATTCTCGTGAAAGATCGCCCACTGTGAATTAAATAATTATTATTTTTATTATTATTTTTATTATTATTATTATAAATAAATATTTATAATATTATGATAATTATTATAATAATTGTAATATAATATAATAATAACTATTATTATTTTCTTGTTATTAATTGTTATTAAATAAATGATTTGATATCTCGAAAGTTAATAGTAATTATTGTAAGTTACAAGGTAATGAAAATTCTCATAATTATCAATATTACTACAAATCATCAGTAATAATAAAAATGAATTTCATAGAAAGTGAATTCGTGTGAGCTCGAATGATCGATCAGTCGCCCTGTCAGGTAAAGATTTCGAAAATATGTCGAACACATGACGAAAAAAAAAAAGACATCGCAACCGTGAAATACGTTCCCATTTTTTCAGGTGGATCCCCTTGCTCGATTAAAAAAAACACACACACATATAAATTTAATCGACCTTCTTATCGTAAGCTGCCAAAATAAATCGGGCGTCAAAATTTGTTAACGACTGAGAGAACACGGAGGAAAATTATTTTTGTTTTTGGCGACGATTGAGCGAATTTGGTTCAGCCGGTGCATAGATAATGAGATGGTCTGATGAAGTTTTTCTTTCAATTATGAAAATATTTCAATTTTTCTTTTTAATTTTTATTTCAATTTTCCATTTCAATTTTTATTTTTTATTTGAATTTTGAAATTTGATTTTAATTTTTTATTTCAATATTTATTACGATTACAAAAATGATTGGCCCCGTGAATGATTAAACTTCTCTTCATTTTTTTTTAATTAATTGGCTCATATCGAGATAAAGCTTATCTCAATTGATTTCTGAATGGATAGAAGTTTCGTGGATTATAAGCCTACCTATTTCGAGGTTAACGACCGATAATACATTATATATGAATTAAAAAAATTTGTATTAAGTGGTTGCATATGAAACCGCCCATTTTTCAGGATATTATAGAAATGATTTTCTCGAAGGGAACTGGACGAACTATATTGTTGAATTCAATGACCCATGGAAAGAGACAACTTTGGCCGATCTTTCTTTCAATAATCGTACTTCCGGTAGGAAGAATCCGGCAACTTCGTAGTTGATCCAAGGCAATCCAATCATCGAGGTTCTTTTTTTTTTGCTACTTGTTCGTACGAAGTGAAGTTTCCAAGCATCGCCGGCTGCATTGACCAGAACAAGTGGTAATCGGAGAAAGCGATGTCTGGGAAACGTGGCGTCTGGGTTAGGATTTCCCAGTTGACTCGTTTCGAGTACTTCTCAACTGATCGAGCGAGGTCTGATGTTGTCGCGATGGAGAATCAACTTGTCATGACGATTTTCCCGGTTGCGTCCGTTTCTCGCGAGAAGTTCGTTTCACACGTATCAGTTGGATTCGATAAGGATCCCCAGTGACGTTTTTCGACGCTTTCAGCATCTCGTCGTCTACGATGGCTCTTTTTGTTTTTCGGCTGGTTTTCCGGGCTCTTTTTTGTTAACAGAGAAATCACGAGTTTGGAAGTGGCGAGACGGAACTTGTCGCAACTTGAACCTCGATGGAGCATTCTCGGGGTAAAATTTCGGGGAACCCGTCGTCAGACTTTACGTCACCGAGCTTCCGACTCGAGAAAATAGTCTATTCAAACGAACTGATCCGTTGGCCGTGCGGGCTAAGGCGCGGCCAGCGGACCGAGAGGTCCCGGGTTCGAATCCCGGTAGCGGTCGAGATTTTTCTTCGAAATTTTTTGATGGAACTCGTTCCGCTGCCGGGAGGTGAACTTGGGACTGGCTGTACTGGCATGGGTTTTCCGCAGTTTCCCTATGCCCGTGCCAGAAATGGCACGGT